>WSZQ02090523.1:0-49953 GCA_019419845.2 Weissflogia rhopalogaster | reverse complement strand
AATTCCGGCGGATGAAGGGCAAAATTATTTCTAATCAATAGTGTTAGTCTCTAATAGGACTAATTACATTTAAAAACAATGGAATGGAGATATGACTACAGTAGTCCATGCTCGAAAAAGAAATGTAACATACAGTACACTGATAAAAGCTAGCGTATAAAAATATAATTTGCTGAATTCCTCCTGTTAAAGAGATTTCTACATTGGGCCCATAACTTGTGATCCACGCACATTAGTCTGTTGGGTCGCAGGTTTGCCAGGGATCCCCAAAAAATCTCTTTAAATAAATTGATATTTCTATATTATATATTATATTAGTTGCATTCATTGAAGTGAATATAATTAATCATCTCAAACTAAAACAATGGATATCAAATGTTGGAACAGTTTGTAAACATATGTTACGGTTTAGTAACTCCCATGTTCATGCTTTGTACTTATTTCATATTTAGTACTCGAAAAATGCTATGTAGAACATTATACTATTCCCTAATGAGTGATAGTAGTGCTTTAACAACATGATTATGGATAGCTCAAGTAGACAATTACTTTTCACGCATTATAACTGCGGACTAAAGAAATCTACTTTAGGAATAAGTTTCTACCTTGGTATTGAAGGAAACACTCTGGCAAATTATCTCGAATATCCCTCGGATATGGAGTAAAGTTTCTTACATAGTTCAGAAGAAGGAATATAATTGCAATTGCACGAGTTTATTTGCGGCTAGGAATCTGCATTAGTACGAGCAAATTTCGCTTCATATTTCAAATGGTTAAACAAACAAAGGAAGAAAGTGTGCTTTACTTTTTCCAATTCCCTAGAGAGGATATTCATTTGATGGAACCATGGAAGGGCCATGTTTTATTTGGAGCCATGTCAATTTACAAGAAACATCCTTGAAGCTCCTCATTGATATATCAATATCATTGAATCATTCTTATATTATTTAGATTTTGATTGGTTGCGACCTACAATCGAAAATGGTTGTCGACCCATAGTGTTGGAGGTCTAGAGACATCTTATCAGAATATATAAGTGGACCTGTATCATCAGACTGAGGATACAGGTCCACTTCTATATTTCTTGAAAGTTTTCTTCTATAGTCTTGAAAGTTTTGGGACTTCAGGTTTTGGTTCTTAATAGGAACAATGGTGGCAGGGCAATTGGGTTGAGTGAAAAACTCATCCTGTATATGTATATGAATATCATCCGGTAATCTTGAATTTCACACTGCTTTTCTAAACCATGGTAGGGCTATAACATCCGTATTCACTTAGCAGAGTATGCAGGAAGAACTAAAACGCATTCATCTAGACAACAGAAGAGAATGAACGCTGTAGGATAATACAATTCACTAAAGAACTGTAATAAGTTAAATTCAATATATGATTGTTTCTATGTGTATTCCAAACATCATTTCTCATAGTCCTTTATGTAATAATAATAATTCCTAATTTCGTACATGAACCAGAAATTGTATTCCTATATTTCAACCTTTGATTTCCTAAACAATTGTTTGTCCTCCACTGCAATTTCACCAACTTTACGCTTCGCTTATCAAAAGTCAAACAATGTGTTCATAAATGTATGGTAGCAGAACGTGCACAACATTTTGTTACTTAGTTAGTATTATTATGTTTGACTTTACAATATAGTACATGGATTTTCGTTGCAACACGGTCAAAATGGAACATTAAATAAATGTTCTAAACTTGTATAGATCTTTTAAACTGCCGATGGAACCAAGGATGGACTTGTTGACTTACAATCTATAATTTGTTTAGATTCTCTCTCAACTAAATAAACGTCTACTGATTGTCACTATATATTAATAAGGACGAAAAGTCAACGCACATATTTGTTTGTAAGAAATTTGGAATTGCAATGCAATAAAAGCTTTCTTTTCCTGTTCCCATTTCCCACCGTCTTGTCGTACGTACCTCTGTTGCGGCGAGAGCGAATTTTCTCCCAAGACCTAAAGACCCGTAACAAACAATTCGAAAACATCCCCTATATATTCCGTGCGTCTTTGATTGTAACAAAATGTTTGAAATTCCAATATGCGGCAACTTCCCGTCGTCGTCGGTCGGTGGTGGCGGGTGTGCACGTCGTGGTGCGGTGGGAAGTAGGAAGTTGGGAAGTGGTTGGAAATTGTGTGAAATGTTTATTACTTGAACGTTTTCCAACTTTGCACGAAGACGACCGGGTCGGCGGGGGGTCGGGTGTACGCAGGCAGGGAGCGGTTGGGCGAGTGATACGGCGACTGTTTGGAAGGGAGGACGTGGCGGCAACGAGATCGAGCTGTTTGGGTTTCGGGTGGCATCGCATTAACCCATTTCGCGAGCCGCTCCCCGGGCGCGCTTTGGCGTTTCGGTGTCTTAAAATAGTGGATTTATGCCAATTGTCGTGGGAACTAAAATGTCGGAAAAGGCGGGAGGAGTGGGTTTGGAGCGGGCCCCGGCAATTTGCAACAAACAGCGAAGTTTTACGCGAGTTATTTACCTTTGCTAGGGCGGCCGAGTCGCCATTTCTTTCGCGGGGCCATTCGGAATTCAGATGAATGTGATTTATTCACAGCCTGCGCCGCGCGTCGGTGCTCGACTGTCATAAATTCCGGCGACGCCATCGCCAAAGTTTGCGCTCTTTTTTGATTGATGTAATCGCTGGCCTTTGATCATTGAACCTCTTCATTGCGCCTGATGGCTTGATACGCGTGTGGCGCGCGCGCGGCTTAAAGGGAGATTTTTGTGGGATTGGTATGGATGACGTGGAATTGGTCCATTTGGAATCAACTACGAGTAATTCTAATTCACATGTCATTGATTTTTCTAACATTTGAGTTCAATGTTTGTAATACTGAGAAATGTTTTCACAATGCTGCCTCCTGCCAATGGTTTTACCCGGCAGGCTTTAGGTTATGTAACGTCTCAGATTATGTGATCCATTCATTAATGTAAGTGTAGTTTGGCCGGGTTCGCAGTTATCGGAACAGTTTTGGGATATTTTAATTATGGGTTCGGTAACATGTTGCTACAAACTTGCGTCGTTGGGAATATCTGAGAGAGGGTTATGGTAATTTCGGTAATGGGCCTCGATTTTTGGCCTCAACCTATCGCGTCCTTAACTCTCAGTGTAGGTTAAATTTAGAGACTTTGGTGAATTATTCACTAGGCCGTTGGATTGTGGTTTTTTAATAGTTATTAGAATTAGTCACCATTCGATTGGAGATATAGCACCCCATCCGATTTTCAGAAAGGCCACTTGTTCCAGTTAGCATAATGCCGGCAACGTTAAAAAAAGAAAGATATGGTCGAGTATATAGAAGTATAAACGTGTAAACGGTTCTGGATCAGATCCCAACTATTTTAATAACCTTAGCTCAGCACAATGAAGAGGTCCATAGAAGAACCCATTGTAAAGCACAGTTTAATAGGGAATTATATAAAATTCCAAATACCACATGAATATTTTCAGTAAATTTTCTTTATATCCACCTCCCGATTGTGAGATCTTCCTAAAATAATTAACTCCACCAAGAGCAACAGTAATTGAATTTGAAACAAAGCAACAATAAAACGCATTAAAGTGATGACACTAATTAACTTCATAATGACCCTTCATTTTTCCAAATCTCAAATGGTTTCAATAATTACTTAATTTGTCTTAAATATATTCCTCAATTATGTCAAGAAGGAATTTTCTTATTAAGAACACGTGAGTTCAAAAGAGAATCAAGAAATTTATTTTGTTTTTGTCTTTTGAAAAGAATAGATTGTGTCAAGAAATAGTTTGAACAAAATTGGTTTTGGTGACCGCTTTTTTAAATTATATTTTATTATCTATTGAATTGTTTTGTCAAATTCTAAATATTGAACACAGCAATTTTTCACATAGTAAAATACAATTAACAATATATCGTTGGATACTTCATGCCAACGACAACGGCGGAGTTAATTGCAAAATAAAATATTACCTATTAGGTCAGAAATCAATTAAATATTTAATTAATATCTTATTAGATATTCACGAATGTAAGAAATTCATACCACACGGTTTGAAGTATGCGATATTCAATTAACCTTTTCGTAATGGCATTTCATAGCTTGTTTTAGTGTGTTTTATTCCTTTTTCAAAACATATTTATCAATTTGTTTCACAGATACAAGCATAGGAATTAATTCATTATCTTATTTTGCTTATGGTATTTCCAGCATTTTTTCTTCTTCTATATTTTCATAAGTTATTTGCAATATGTGCTATTTTGGAGTTTTGTAATTTCTACGTCGCTGAGCGCGTTTGTTGGCGTTCTCACATAAATTATTTTGAATTACATAGAGGAATATTGAGTAAGACAAGAATTGGACAACGTCGGATTCAACTTAATAAATTTAAATTTTATTAAACGTTTTTGATCTTTGCCCCTATTTGGAAATTTGGGCAAAGGTGCTTTAAGCTAATATTGACTTGGTGTTTTTGTGTAAGAAAAGGTAAAAAAGGCAAAGCTATGGTGTTTTTTCGTGGTTCCAAAATTAATCGCATTTTAGTCTTTTCATCTGTTTAGAAATCCAAAATGGGAAATAAAATCACGCAATGAAAATGCCTTTCTATGCATTCTTTTGGCAGTCGCATCCAGAATCTTCTTCTTCGTTCGCCCGCCTTGTCGCTGAATGGGCATAGCCCAGTGGCCTGCCATTCTTCCAGAATTACTTCTGGGTAACTATGAGCATATTAATCCCTTTTTTGAGCATTTGAGACTATTCCCTTTGAACATTTAGTAAGTGCTCCTCTTGTAGGAACTATTAACTTCCATTAATCAACGAAATTAACTATTACTCATGGGTCTACTCATCTTTATCATTAGAAGAATAGCTGTATTCTAGTCAGAATCTTCTAGTTTAGTATTCTCCTCATTCGGACTATTAACTTCCTGTCATTCTTCCAGAATTACTTCTGGGTAACTATGAACATATTAATCCCTTCTGATAGGTTGCTAGCCTCGCCCAAGGTGAAGAAGACTTCCATAACGACAACCACACATGTTAATGTGGTTGCTGGAGTGTGTAGAGGTGTTCTTGTCACGACCAGGATTTAAACCTGGAACCCCCTGCGTGGTAAGCAACGACCTCACCAACTGGGCTACTACGCTCGCATCCAGTATATTTTAATATATTCATTGGTACTGACATTTAACCTTTTTGGTGCATCTCTTAACTCTGCAGCTCTTAACGAAACTTTTTCAAAACCTTCCACTATAAAAATTAATCAAACTTATACAGTTCTAGTGCGTCTGATTACTTTAGTTCCAACCTCAAGTTTGATAGGCAGGTCCTTCACTTTCTTATCGTCGTCATAATGAATTATGAGTCTATGAGTACACACTAGTTAAAGTTTTATACGAGTATAACACTGGTCAAACTTGAATTTTAGGTTAATATGCGCTACGCTTGCATAGAGTGTATTGTTTCCACCTCCCCATCTCCACGAAATAATTTCAACTTTCTAATTAGAATCATCAAATCACCACACAAAAATAATTATATTAAAACGCAATTACTCACAGAAGACTGTTAGGAAACTTCAATTACGTGACGTAGACGTCCCTAATAACTTTTGTTATTGATCGTTGAAAATGTTGTAAAACTAATAATAACGGTTACGAAATTAATATCACAAGAAAACTGTTTTTAATTAACTGTTTTCTGTGTGGTTATGACTGTTTAAATTGCCTTACAGTTTTTTTCGGCCTTGCCGTTTTCTCCTTTTCTTCAAAAAATAGTGTTTCATAACTTCTTATTAGAATCGATTAATACATTTATGGTGTAGTGTTCAAAGTTGGAAAGTTGGAAAACTTGGTATCAAATTTCCCACCGTTTGTTCTTCTCTTGTTGCTATACTTATTATTCTAGGACATTTTTAGCTATAGTTTGGTATAGAGGAAAAGTTTAGTTTTGTACCGGGTTGAAAGTTGTTCCTTTTTTGTGGAAAGCCTTGTAATTGATGGAGTTTTGATAAAAGTGGAAGTTGTAAGGCTATAGATTACACGAATAAGGCTTCTAAATGGGGACAGTTTCCCTGGTTGTTTCAGATTGTTATCGGCTATCTGTTTTTTTTGCGGTTGGAATACAAATTTTGACCTGCTTGTGAGTTTGCGTGACAGAAAGTTGCGAAGAGGTTCCTAGTTTGTTTAGGTTCATTTCAGATGTTTTATACGGAGGTATAAATAGATATGAGTCGGAAATATATAAGTGGAAGTTTTATAGGAGTTTTCGCGGTGACCGACTGACTTTTATTCTAGACGGCGCTCGATGGTATGATCCTTATCGCACTGTTTATTTAGTCAGCTGTCAAAGTTGGTGACTCTAGGGGTTGATATGTGTGAGTTTGTGCGGGAATAAATCAGGACATTTTTCGAGGGGTGATGTATGATAGGTTGTTGATCCAAAGTTATGGGTATTTATTTAGCCTTTTTGAAATTTAAATATATCTTTCAATGATCTTGGTATTATATCAGAGGTCTCCATTTTTTTCCTCAAGGGCGCGCAAGATGCATCACAGGAAAGGAAAACATTGTCTGGTGAACTGATGTATGGATACCTTCATATGGGTCCTCTATAATTTGAAGAAAATAAGCTATAAAAGTGTGTGGCGTCTTTACTAACAGTCCCTGCGACTTGTAAATTCGCGGAGCTTCACTTAAGAAGTTTTAATGAGTTTCCCAGCTGAGTAGTACGATAACACACAAAAATACGCCACGGCACTCGTATGTCTGATGATGTAGGGAAAATCGCACTTACTCGAACTGATGCTGGTTAGAAACTGCTTTTATTTCATACGAAGATACTACCAGATAGAGTGGGTTGGGATAGTATTAGTGCAACCGTAGCTTAAACAATTGCTGTTAACAGAAGCCATAATGAAGGCTTTACATACTTGTAAAATTGATACTTTACATTTGGGACTATTCCCTTTGAAAATTTAGTAAGTACTCATCTTGCAAGAACTATTAACTTCCATTAATTAACGAAATTACCTATTACTCATGGATATATATCTTTATCATTGGAAGAAGAGCAGTATTCTAGTCAGAATCTTCTAGTTTAGTATTCTCCTTGTACGAACTATTAACTTCCCTTCCCTAATTAAAAAAAAAAAAACTAATAGACAGACTGTGGGGAGTAAATCAGACATTTTTTAAAAGTGTGATCCCCCGTTCGTCTTTCATTAGGAAAAAGATCTTTTTCCGTTTGGACTATTCTCTTTGAAGCTACTCGGTTTGCAGGCACCATTAACTTTCTTTAACTAATCCCATAGGAAGCTAATCTGTATGTAGTAAAGTAGGTAGTTGCACTTGAACACTCGGCG
Source organism: Weissflogia rhopalogaster (assembly GCA_019419845.2). NCBI lineage: Eukaryota > Metazoa > Arthropoda > Insecta > Coleoptera > Staphylinidae > Weissflogia > Weissflogia rhopalogaster. The sequence continues at coordinate 42,590 of WSZQ02090523.1, read as the reverse complement.
TGGGGCGGCGTGTGTTGCTAGTTTTCTCTTTTCTTAAAAACAAAAGAAAAAAACAATTAAGATAGCGTGTAAACTTCGTGTGCACGTGGAACTGCACTCGAATTAGATTCCAATCACGCTCAGGTCGAACATTTAACGACCGTTGTGCAGTGGGAGAACTCAACGTAAAATGATCACCCACGGAAAGGAACGCTATTCCGGCCAGGGGGTAACACCATCAATCATTGAATGGATGCGCCGCGCGCCCCGCAGGGTGGTTGATTCCAACTAAGACAGGTGAAAATGTCACCGAAGACAATGTGTAGCCGGTGCGCCCTCTCCCTGATGGATTATCGTTTTATTTCGATAATGCTTCGATAGCAGTTTTCTTCAAAATTTCCATTTTCGTAAAATGGAAACATGATATTGATTTAATGTTTTACCTGTATGAATTATGAAATATCATCTATCAATTTGATGAGGTATATCATTAGGTTGAAGGATTTATTTAGTATAAATACTTTTTAAATATTGACAACTCATCTAGTTATTGCGGGTTATTTGAGGTTAAGTATTATTGGTTTGATGATACGAGGTTAAATGCTTGACTTTAAGTTATTTCAATCATGAGTATAGAACAGTGATTCTCGAAGTGGCGTCCGCGGTCCTAGAAGGGCGTGCCAAATTTGAAAAAGTCAAGAACTATTGTTTTAGAACTTATATTCTGTCTAATCTTGCACATGCTTGGTGCGATAGCTATATAGCCAAAGAGAAAAATATCAGACAAGTGGTTTATAGGGTGAAGAATAGAGGCAGGGGACAAATGGTAGAAGTTTAGAGTCCCAGCTTCTTCACTGGACTTCGCCGTTGGTTAAGACTTGCATGTTTGCAATTCAGGTTGCTAGGCACTCTCTAATTAGATATCTCGGACTAATACTAAAGGATAAAGTAAACTGGCATGTAACAGGGAAAATGTGCGATATTAACGACTTTATTTTTCGGGAACAGATTTAGTTTAGTTTATCCCATTTTAAAATATTTTGAACTAAGGTGCCTACTCAGTAGCGGTCGACCGTATATGTTCCGGGGGTCTCCTAGTGACCCATTTACTAATATTTATTGACCAACTTTTGTTTAGTGGAGTGGTAATGTTAAGGTGTAGTAGCATGTAGGTCCTGGATTCAAACCGCGCCGAATGGCCAAATAGGAAATTTCGCACTTCATACTTTCCCAAGTCCTGAATAAGGATGAGGACGATGTTGGACGATGGAATTGCAGCCTAATTTCGGTAAAGTCACATGCAAAGAAACTGGATAGCAAGATCGCGTCTGGTCTGGTGCTCCTGGTTACTGAAAGGTGCCCTATGTTCCTTGTAGAAATAATGGAGCAACTTCTGTTTACGAATACCTCTTTGGGTCCATGCTCAAAAATGAATATCCTCCAAGGGGAACCTCGTTTTTGCGACGACAATGTACCAGATTTTTTTATTGATTTTAACCCACAGCCACAAAAACAGACTTCTGATATAGAGTCTAGTCTCAGTTAAGTATAATTATGTCAGATTCTGATAGTAGAAGTTACTCGCACAAATTCTCTCTAAACAAATATAGATTCAGTTAAAAACTGTCATATTTACAAAGCAATTCTAGAAATTAATGAAGCATATGTCACAACGTATATTCCCAGATTACCATTTTATTCCATTCTTTTTTAATATTAGATTTAATATTGATGCTCTTCGGTAGAACAAACACAAACATTCTGCCCGATGTGCAGAGTAAATCGAAATTATATAACCCAACATTTACGCAGAGTCTCAACGAGATACAAGCGGCGGCGTGTGTTACTCGCCCCGGTCTGTTTGTAATAACACTTGACATTTATTTAATTTGTTGAATTATTACATGATATCATCGAGTTAATATATCCACCGGCTTTTGTTTGCGATATTTTATTCTGTTTGCCCTCTCGCTGTTTACACACACACACACACATACTATGTGTTTCACTACTTTTTTTCTATATTCCAACTATCTCTGGCTGTGTGTGGGCTCGTCCATATATCACCAGGGAAAATGTTGAAACATGATGAACTGCAACGCGAAATTAGTACGCTGAATAAATAACGTAATATCAATAGTAAACATTGAATAAATATCTAAACTGCAGATGTAGTCGACATGTTTGCGCTTTGATCCGATGTCCGAGTATCGCTATGCTAGGGCTGCTAGCTGGCGCATATTTGCATTTTAATAATAATTTCATTTCGCAGCTACATATCTATATATAGATATGTGGAGGGTGGAATAAAAACGCAAATATTGGTTTTGACGCCACGTTGTGATGTAATGCGCGATATGATGCGATGTCTGATGGTCGCTCGTAAAATATTAACGCTGGACGAGTTGTCCGACGAATGCTACATTTGTGTGTGGAATTGGGGGTTGGGGGAGGTTGGTAGGGTTTGAAGGTTGGGGTTGGTATGGTTTACTGGTGGTATGATCCGAGAGTTTAGCTGTTCGCTGATGTTGGATATCAACAAGCTCGATTGTTCGACCTGGAGAGGAGAGAAGTACACCTAACGAGTTGTGCTACATCCCACCACTGCTATATTCCACCTCATCCCATGTGTTTGCATGGGGACGGGGTGGTGGGGGTTGAATTCTGTAGCCCAACGGTGGTCGACGGTGGCGCCATCACATTTTGCGCGATGAATATTTCACGTGGTTATTATTCATTCGGCGCCACGTCTGTCTATTCCCATTAGCGGCCATTGCGCAGGCTGCCACCCTGCTACAACCCGCGCCCCGTTTTATGAATTAATAAAATGTTTTAGCTGCTCTCGAACCGCTTCTCACTGAGCCGCAAGAGAGGGACAGAGAGTGGTGGGGGTTATATTTGGTTGGTAGGATGAGGGCTGGTAATGCTTTGCAAGCGTTGGCTTTTATGGTCATGTTTAAATTGGGTTATACAAAAAGTTGCCCCTTCATTTGAGTTTTGAGTTGATGCTTGTGATTTGTGCTATATTATTTTACGTCCTTTTTTGTGTATTTGAGTTGAGAGTCCTGTTGAGTTGCGTTCATAAATATGCACAACTGGATGGGTATGTGAAAAAAGCTTGATTTGATTTCAAGGATTGTTTCTTTTTTGGGGATGGGAATAATGTTGCGTTTTTTGTTTGAAAGCGTTTATTTTTGGAACATTGAATTTTATTATGGTTGTTTTTATTTTGCAGGAATTCAGTGACGGCATTATGTTGAGACTGCAAATCTCAATATTAAGGTAAGTTGTATCTTTATGACTTTTTTGGGGATAGGTCAGGGAAATTGATAGGATTTTAATTGGGGGGTGGTCATGCTCGAAGATCCCCGAGTGTTGCAGAACAAGATTTTGGAATAGTTTTCTTCAAATAAAGGTTATTAGGTTCCACAGGACTGATGGACGAACATTGTCTTCATTCTCACTTAAGTAAGGTTAATAGGTATGGTTTAAGACAGACTTTGGTATTGTTTCCGATGAACGCTCAGGTTTTCCCGAATTTGGGTTCACTTGTTATTAGTCTTTTTAAGGTTATGTGGCTCAGGATTGATCGTCAAAGCCTTGTTTGTTAAGAACAGTGCTGCCCGGTGGAGTGAAGATACTGATGATGAAGGTGTCCTAGAAAGATTTCATTTCTGTCTTTCGATCATAGTCGTGTGATAGTTGTTGGTCTCCATTCCGCTTCTTCAAAGTTTATTATAAGATTCCTCCTGTTCATTCTTGGTGCATCTGCCTATGTATTATATTGCTCCCTGTTTTTCGTGGTCTTGGCTAAGTTCCCTGATATTGGACACTCTTCTGCTTCAATTTACATTTGAGATATGGTTGGTTGTTTCATTCCATTTCTACCCTATAGCCCTTTTTGTATTCCTTTATATCACAATCTCGCCATAGATCATTGCTTGCTCGATCCGCATATGTGCATCCATGCGTCCTGGAACTAGCTATATCTAATCCTGCTACCTCACATATCCAGGTAATTGGAAAATCCCTGGTATTACTAAAAGTGTTTCAGTTGAATTGTCAGCAGTTACTCAAAATTGTATTTTCTTCATCTTCTCAGTGTACTTTGTTTGAATCTATGAAGAATGAACCCTCCATAAAAAGTCCAGTTTAAAATTCGATATATGACAGACATTCTGTCACATTGTATACTCGTGAGTCATATTTACATAAATACCTCGAAATTAGTTGAATAGCAATTTCAGTTCATGCTCCAAATCTATAATTAATCAGCCCTCAATTATACAACCACGATGAGTGTCACTTTTAATTACAACAATAGAACAAATTAAAATTGATTACAAAACGTATATACACATATAAAGCGAGGAGACGAGCGAACAAATCGGTAACATTTATCATATTGACATGTTTAATTGTTAGTCGTACGTATCGGCGAATCGCCGAATATTGCCTTCAATGAGTCGAAGTCCGGAACGTGACTGGCCCGAGCCGCGAGCCACGCTCGTAAAATACGAACAATGCGCATAAAATACGGAATCGATCCAACAAAAAGCTCGCGTTTAGATGACTCTCCTCTCATGCATTGAGATCTGCCTCCTTTGCGCGCCTCTAGTTGTCGGGATAATAAATGCGAACAATTAAGACGTCAATAAAGCGACTTTGACTAGTAATACTAGTACAAGCTAGCTGGAGTTTCCTCTAACTGTACTCGAGACGATGCCTGACTGACTGGGAGCCTCCTCGAGCCACCACAAGAAGTGCAACAACACGCAAGAATCCGAAACGTCTCTCGCGCGCGAGCCATCATCAGCTGCCATCGAAGCTTGACGGTTTTCGGCATGCGCGCCTCGGCGAAGCTTTACGACTGTTTATTGCTCCCATTCTCTCGGTACCGGGGCCCCTGATGTGCATGATCTATGACTTTATGACTTGTTTATAAATGCATAAATCGATACGCCGAATACGCCTGTCTCGGCTCGGCACTCTCTAGCTAGGCGAAGGCGAAGCACAGAGTGAATGATCGCTTTTCTAATAGACTCGGCGCACATTCACGCCATGGTGTTGTGTGGAGCGCGGTGGCGGCTGGCTGCGGGGACACGGCGGCGGTAATAACTGGCATGAAGAAATTAGAAATTATGTTCGACGTGTATTGCTTTTGTCGAGAGCACAATGCAAAGATTGCACACTAACGCGAGTACTACGTCTGTGACTGTGATTGTGTTTAATTAATCAATATTGAATTGATTGGCCGCCGTTAATTAGTTCGAGCGTATTAATGTTTAAAGTTGGGTTGTTTTGGGTTATTCGGCATAATTGGATTTAGTAGAGCGTTGTTTAGAGGTTGGATGCTTCTTACCTGACCTGAAGTTGAGTTGGGTTAAACCTAGTTGTTTTAGGTTTGTGTAAATTTGGTATTAGTTGCATCTATGTCTTTAATAGGTTCACTTCGATGGTATTATTATCATGTTTCCTAGGGTTAGTCGCGTGTTGTTTTGGGTTTACCTAAGATGATGTGAAGTTGGGCCTAGCCCTGATCGAGATGAAACGAATAAAGTATTATCTCAGATGGTTTCTGCCTGTTTTCTCAAAATATGGGCCCTAACGCATTTCATGTTGAAGTTCCAATGAATTGAATGGAAGTAAGGGTACTCTTTGACACCACAACACACTATCTGTTCCTTTATCGAAATCAGGTCTCTTTAAGTAAGAACCATGTTGGGAGAGTTATCTTAATATTTCAAACTTTGATCTTTGGTATCATATATATCATAAATGATACATATTGAGATACCCTAACTTCCCCACCCTTATTCTTCCTCGAGTCTAAGGAGTTGCCGAAATTTACTAAATACGAAATATTCTATGCCAAAAAACTTATCTACCCAAATTTTGAATTTCTAATACTGTATCTAAGTACTGTCTTGTCCGGAATTTCCTAACTTTGAAGTATAATTTAAACACTTTTACTAAAGAAAATCTCAAGGATTCTGCCCAAGGAGTTTACAACAAATGAAATTAATTTTGATAATTCCAGTCGACGATGACTCGACTCCTCAAATCCCAGTGGAAATCGGGGTCTTAACAAGTTACGACCTCATCGGGAAACCAAATAATGCTGCGCCTTCATTAATTAACCCCATTTTGGGCATGTCAAAACAAAAAATAAACACTCATGAATAACGCAATACACTTGGCATAACGATTTGAATACTGTAAAAGTCCAATCCCAAACTAGCAGTCCATTAGGCGTTTCTTTCCGAGTGCTCCCTCACTCGCCACTCTTGGGCTCTCGGTTCGCTGCATGTCATGCCCAGTACATTACGCTCAATTGTTTGTAAACAATCCTGCGTTAATTGCGCGCCGTAGTCGCCCAGTCGCGCCGGCTGCCGCAAAACGCGCTGCAAGAACGTCGTTAATGCGGCGTATTCCACTTTTTCATTTTGATATCCACAATATCGCATCAAGTGTACAATGTATAGTCGGTAGAGTCCTGTACTTACACATACATATGAATACAGAAACATACCTGCACATATATGTACATTTGTATACATCCTCACATACGTACTCATATTCACACACATATACATATACACACAAACATATGCAAAAATATAATCGCACACGTATTGCAGCTACTTTCTAAGCATATTCGGTAATACCGAGTCGCATCAGTATTACATTACCGATGCGGGGCCACAAGTCAACTCGTCTCCGGCGGGGAAGCGAGATTCGCCTCTGGCCCTCCCCATGCGGCTGAGTCACATTCACATACCGACGTGATATCTCAGCGTTACCTTTACTTCTCTACCTCTTTGTTGCCTTGCGGTCGGTCGGTCGGTCGGCTGGTTGGCTCGTAAAACCTGCAAACCTGCTGCCTTGCGCGCCAGGTAGATGCTGATGATACGCAGATGGGAGGACGGATTACGCCGGCCAAAGGGGAGTGGAATTAAAGCGGCAAGCGAGAGAGTTTGCAAATTATGTGTTCCATGCTTTTATGCCCGATGAGCGCGCGATTAGGAACAATATATTTAACGATTTAATGATGATGCAATCGAGAAAGAAACGCGCGCGAGAGAAACCGGCCTCCGAGAGTGCCTCCTCGTAGCTGCGGCGACGCGTGGTGCAATGAGACGAAAAATGCCTTTTCGTAATCACGCTTGTAACTTATAAAATCTTTTAAATGTGTGCGCACGATTGTTATTTTGCGCATGAGTTAGTCGTATGTTTGAAATTCGGAACGATCCTTTCGAAAGCCTTCAACATGTCTTGAATTTGAGGTTGGTACACGCGCATTTTTTTAAGTTAGGTTGTAGTTAGATCTTGTAAGATTAGGTCTTGTTCAGTTGGATACTATTTAGGTATAGCTCAGTTGGGTTAGCAGAATTCTAATTGACTTAGGTGAGTTTTAGGCAAGTCATTTGAAATCTAGTTGGTATAGATGAGGTTTAGTTACGTTAATGCCTAGAATACTTGGGTGGGGTTAAGTCAGGCAAGGTCTCAACTGTAATTGGCTTGGGTTTAAGATGGGCTGGCACTCGATTAATATTTAGCAATCCTGTTTCCATTTGTTTTAAGTATTTTCGAAGGACCAATTATATCAGATCAAATTCTGGAAGAGTTACATCAAGTAACAATGGTATGTACTTTCTTATACCATGGCAGGAATTGTTTTGACAGTCAACGTTTGAATGACCTTGAATGGGTGATTATTGATAATTTTGACAACGGACGTAATAGACGTTTAGGGACAAATGATTTATCAGGATATTGCATTGGCTTGTTAGTTTATTGTTTATTAGTTAATTTGAATTCTGTAATACTATACTACATTGAAATTGGGCCAATAAAATGAGCTTCCAAGGGTCCTATAAATTAGGGACCTATAGTCCCGTATGTCACTAGGTCGATAATTGATTGCTCAAGTCCCCTAGTAGATAGTTGGGAATACATTAAGATATTTTTGGGCTAAAACACTATTTTAGCTTAAAATGCGATCTCTTACAAAATGTGACAGTTTTTGGTTTGGGCCCCGACCCTTCTCATATCGATCATTAGTCGTAATATAAAAACATGACAGTTCCAGGAATATTTCACGCACTTTTTTAATTTGAAGGCAGGCCCTGTCAAAACCTCTTCAAAAATATTTAGAAAAAATCTTATCTCTCTGGTACCACCCATCTTGACGCAATTAATTAAACGTTTATGGTGCATTACCGACAAAATATGCCATGAATAAGATGTCATTAGAAGATAACTGCCGAGTTTCGAGCAAAGCATGTCACACAACTACAGCATTTAATGACTTATCAAAAATAGAATACGCCGAAAATTATGACTGATGTCGCTCCAAGATAAATACGCTCCTCCCGGTCGGAGTTGACGCTCTTCCCGCGGAGTTAAAGTTAGCGGAACACAGCACGGCTGCAATGTGCAAGTTAAGTGAGCTTGAAGAGGACAACGTGGAAATTTCGAGCGCGGCAGGCCGCGCCGGGAGGGAAGGTTTACTGCAAGTTTTCGAAACTGCCGCGTGTTCGAGGCCCCGGGTGTTTATTTTTTCATTTTCTGCGCGCCGACAAGTTGTGCAGCATGTGTTTGGAGGTCTCACTCGCTGGCTGGCTGCCTCTTGCCATTCCATTCGTGTTGTAACCCTCTGCAGTCAACTTCAACCCTCAGCGTTTCATGTTGCTGCGTTCGCATCCTCGGCGCGCCACTTCGTCATGGTACATCTGTCCCTTTAATGTGCCTGCGTGAGGGTGGCTGTGGATCACAGAGTGAGAAAGAGAGGGAGAGGTAATGGGGAAGGGTGGACGAGCTGTACACGATTTCAAACTGTTTCCATATTCACGTCTCGTGTCGGCAGTCAACAACTCTGCCCCGTCGTTCTGGCTGACTTCAGAAGGCTTCAGCGGCATAGGAGACAGATACAATACTTGAAGTGGATGAAAGACTAGGGAGAGTCGTCGGGTTCAAGACTGTTGGGTTTGTGGGTGGAAAGTTTCGTAGGTTCGTAGGTGGAGAGTTTGAAGGAAGGTGGTTGAGGAATGTCAAATGGAAAATGAAAGGCGGAAGGGAGACAGGTTCCCAGCGGAAGTCCTTTATACTTTTCTAGGCTAATAATAGAGTTTATATACCTTGAATAATAGCTCGTATTAATACTGGTAGTCTTCTTTAAAGGGCGGTGTATATCATTTTAGAAGTTGACATTATCTTATTTTGGGTCATGTTTAAAGTTTGTTCCTTTTGGGACTATGAACGCACTGGGATTGTCCTCCTAAATTTAACTAAGATTATCAGGGGTTATTCATGTTCTGTCTTATAACTAACTTGGTATATTTCTTTGTTGAGGTTTGGTGTAGATAGTGTTGATTGTTCCTGCTCTACTACCAGAGACTCTGGGCATAGTTTCATGTTTATTGCCCTTGGCATAAATTAAGACAATACACTATGTAATAGATTGCAGCGGTTGTGATACAGCTCAGAAATTTTGGTTTAACTAATTACATGGAACATCAAGATGTAGTTAGGAAGTGGATTCGGAATTATTCTAAAATATTGAATGTTTTAAGAAATTGTCATTTCATAATGGCCATTAATTTTCAGTTGATTGTTTTAGAATGAGCAACCAACACTCGGCTCTTAGTAATTACTCTTGGAATAAATACTATCTAATGTGAGCAACCTGATAACATCGAGTAATCGACCCGGAAGTTGGGATGAATGATACGTTTAAATGTTCTTTTATTGGGCCTGGAACTTTTGGGTTGAATAGTTTGCCACGAAGTCATTGCATTGCAAAATAAATCTTCTCGAGCAGAAATGTCGAAACATTTTTCTGCAAGGGCCAAATTCCATTTGGCCAACGGGTCCTAGTTTGGCCACCTCCGTATTAAACAACAATACTTGATTATTCTTGATACCAATGATACTGTAAACGGACCTAGTGGAATGTGGTGCAGTAGTTTAGATTTTTTTTAAGTGTACCAACCCTGAAGATGTTAGGGATGTCTCTCTTGCACCATATTAGGAACGGAATCAGGTTTTCGAGTAATCTTCAACTAGGATTAAATGTGTGTAGTAATGTTGTCATTCCAGGATTTTATAGGCTTATAGGCTTCGCAAAAAAATTCTTGGTAAATCTATGGTAACCCCCAAGGATGCCAAACATTGTATATGGTTTGATGGAAATTATTCTATAAAATCAAATATAACCTTCGTTGGTCGAATAATGTAACCCTGAACTGATTACCTTAAAGTGATTGTAAGTTAAAACATTCCATCGCCAGACAGGAGTGTCCCCATCGGATGCAAATATGATCCTTGGTCGGGACAAGGGGTCCCCCCTCCTCCAGGGATACATATTTAGAAATGATAATTTCTATGGCACCAAAAAATGAGAATGTTAGACCATTCATATTGGTCAAAAATATTTGAAATTTAGTTGGAATACTCTATATGTATAATAGGGGTCATTGCGTTGATATAGATCTCATTAGTATAGGAAACATAAATAATTACACTTCCACGAGAACTACTTAATTGCACAAATGATGATGTAATCTAACATCACCGGAGTACAAGTGTTGGAATGTGGTGCAGAAGTTCAGATTTGACTAATTGTATCAACCCTCAAGATGCTGTTAGGGACTTCCTTCCTGCGTCATGTTAGGATCGGATTCCACTTTACCGTCAGTGAGGATTTCAAGGCGTCACTTGTGATTATAGTATCTTTGCGGTGATATGGTCTTCAAAATATGCTTCTAAAACAGTGATTCTCAAAGTGGGTTCTGTTGTATTCACGAAGATGATACCATACTATAGAATGATTTTGAAGACCTCCACAAAGGAAATTTAAAGATATATAGGGAACTTTGTGCTGAGATAAACTGTGTTCGTCTAAGACAGTGATTCTCATTTTTTTTCGTAGGACACTTTAAAAATATATTGTTTGCGGATACTACGTGGAGGTTTTGAGATTAGTCTATATGTCGTATGAAACGTTGGTCAAAATCCTCACTTGGGACCTCCCTCTTATATTTGAGGTCATATAGAACAACTTCTGCGAACCCCGGACCCCACATTGAGCACTACTGATCTTACAGTTTAGATTGAAGAGATAGTACTATAGGTGATAGCAAGTGTAATACCTATACTAGAGTTATAGGCAATAAAGATATATAATAATTACCACTTCATGTAATATTTTATTAATATTGAAGTAGGTCAATGTTTTGATAAAATAAAATCTTCCCACACTTTTCGGATTGATCTGCTAATAGACCATTAGTGGAATGTTGTTACTACTTGATTTAGACTGCACAGAAGGGATGGGATAGTCATGTGGGGTAAAGTTGGGAAATGTTAGGTGCTTACACGAAACCTAATATTTAGTAAATACTATAATACCGAAGGTTTCCCAGCGGAAGTTATTTCATATTTTCGTAGCCTAATAATAGGCCAATGCGCCCGGCGACGCCCGAACAATACCCACCAGCGCCAGTGTGCGCATCTGTCGATGGTATGCTAACAAGGCTTCACATCCACTTTGAAGCGTTTGTGAACGCTCGAGTTGAGATCTTCATTCTACAATTGCGTCTATCACCAGTCCGCATTGTGCCACCTTCGAATGAGAGATTATAGATTAGTGCATTGTAGGTGTAAGTGTATGAGTGCGTTCGAAGAGGTTTTTTTTTCGAAGGCGTTGTGTAATAGAAGATTGGGCGGCTGATTGAGGAGGCTCTCTCTACTCTAGCTGCTTGATAGAAAGAGCTCCTCCGCGCTCGGATGACTGCGCTTCAGATGCGCTTTGGCAGTGTTGAAACGTTTGGGACCTGTTAAAAATACGCGCAGTGCACTTTTGTCGGATGGCGTGAAGCGACCTGCTGATGATGAACCGCGTGTTGTGTGTATGTGTGTTTTCGGGGAGGAGATCTTGCAAGACGCGATTTGGAAATGGTAGAAACATCAAGATGAGGCGCGGTGATAAAAACAAAAATAGACCTTGGTAAACATGCGCAGCGTTTGTAAGGTAGAGATATCTTTGATGGAAAGAGAGGGATAGAGCGAGAAGGAGATTGGTCTTGCAACGGGAACGTGCACGGACGATCTATACGTCGCTGAAGTAACGCGCACGGAGTAAAAGTTGAACGAAGCGTGAAGAATCGCCGCATATTATCTGCCAAAGTCATCGCTGTTCCTTCCTCTGCGCGCTCTCGGCTCCGTACCGGTGCGTCGTGGCGTTCTTCCACGGCCGAGATTAGAGACAAGGATGACCGGCGCGGAATGGGACCATCGCTGTTGGGGCCTCGCGGCGTTGGGTGTAAGGATGACGCAGAGGATCCGTCGTGTTCGGATTTCTTCCATTTGCGAGATTTACTCAGCGCTAATTTCGAAGCCCCCAAAGTCGCTGTAATCCAATCAAAAGCAGCTGTGGAAATGTGGTTCAATAGGATAGATTTGACTAGGGAATGAAGCCTCTGGAACGTTGATGATTTTCTGAGTACATATGTGTAAAACTGTGGATTCGACAAGACCGCGAATAATATTATGAACTACGTCTCGGACAGGGGATGCTTCTTGGAACAAATTTGACCAACACTTCAGACAAGGAGGGCGTCTCCTCTGGACTAATTTGAGCAATGTCTCAGACCTTTTTCCTCCTAGAGACATATATGGTGCGCGTGTCATAGAACAATTTTAGAGGGATCCCCACGGAGGCTATACAAAAATGAGAATCGCTGTTGCAGATGATCTTAAGGATCACTTCAAGCCTCATTTCGCTTTATAACTCCCTTATAAGGTAAATTATTTGACAACAGTAAGATGAGATAGCGTTAATTGTATCTGTTCTAATATAAGGGCTGGAGAAATACTTAATTGCTTCAATTCCGTACAAGTACAAATGATGATGTAATGTGACCCAAAGGATTACAATTGTAGTAATGTGGTCGAGAAGTTCGGATTTGACTAATTGTATCAACCCTCGAGATGTTGTTAGAACTTCCTTCCTTCTTGGGTAATGTTTGACTCGGAATTATATGTTAGAAACTATTTGTGACTTTGAGATTTAGTATGCCTCAATCTCAATATTTATTCGGAGCTGACCAAAACTTCTAAAATACGATTTTACTTCAGTTTATCGGTTCTAGTGTTATTCTATGATGAAGTGATCCTTTGCTTTAGGGATAGTTAAGAGTAAAAAGGTCATTAATTTGAGAGTCACCTCACGAACACCAGATAGTCTTAATGTTTACAGTACTAGACTATGTAGAATCGTTAAGTGCCCTTGGCGCTCAAGTGATGCTGTAATGTGATCAGATTCCTTCCTCTGATCAGATTCCTGATCTGAATTCCGAATTCAATTTTACCTTCAATAAGGTTGTGATCGGAGGAAGTTATTCTAGTACCCTTGCATCCTCCTGGTCTTTTCCTACGTTAACTTTGTTCTCACCCTCCTTGTCTGTCTATTTCTAACCTATCATGCTTGCCATAGTTGGATTACCAGAAAATGTCAAAGAATGCCCATCGCTGTCGGGAAGCGTCCATAGCAAAACATGGACACCTCTCATCTGCACTAGATAGTTTCAATAGTTTCAGTTTCAATACTAAACAGAGAATAGTTATTGTTGGTTCAAATAATAAAATGTGTCCTAGAGATCTACAATTATTTTACCGGAAGCCCAGATTTCTTCCTGGTCGTCATTACGGATCGGAATTCCACTTTACCTTCAACAAGGATGTTATCGGAGCAAGTTAGACACTCTAGTATACGCGAAGATTCCTTTCCGCTCGATATTACGGATCCGAATTTCACTTTATCTTCAACAAGGATGTCATCGAAGATTCATAGACACTCTAGTAGGTTTGTTCCCTCATGATCTCCTCCTAACCTCCCCCTAACATGCTATCCATTCGTTGGGATTAAAAACCTAGATGACCATTTGATGACAACGAAGACCCATCGTCCATTGCAAAATTTGCAAAGCTCTAATTTCGAAGCTCCCAAAGCCGGTGGTAATCCAATGAAAGGCATCTGTCAATACAGGGGACCATCAATGGGTGGCTTGTGCGACGTCGATCCTCGAGTCATATATATCGACGAAACACATCGGAACTCGGCCATGTACAAAAGAAAAATGTGCGCGCGGAACGCAGCGAGTGCAATTTGTTGTCGGATAAGGATGCCCTGCGTCTGTCTAGGGTTACTGCTTGCTGTGCAGAAGAGCGAGAGAGGTGGTCGGGTTTCGGAAAAGTAGCCGATGCGGAGCGGACATTTGCGTCGGGGCCGTGGCTAATGATTGCGCATTAAGCGATTATTTACGATCGCTTTCGCCCGTCGCTCGGTGAGCTGAGCCGGAGCGCTTCCGTCCCTCTGGCCCAAAACGACGCGACTCTGACGGCTGTTACGAATTTTTCGGGCGGTTTTTATTACCTCTCTCGCAATAATAGCTCAAACCCCAATGCCCCACACACATGGAGTGAGTGGATGGCGAATGAAGAACATGGCGATTATGGATTGGTCGTGGAGCATGCGAGGCAAGCGCTCGGATGTATCTGCAATTGTTCGGGGGTTTTTGTTTGAAATTGCCATTAAATGCCGCCATTTTATTTTGCACAATGATAGTAATCTCATAGATGAGATTAAGAGCTTGATTGTATATTGGGAAATTTCCGGATATAGTATTCCAGTATTTGGAGGAAAACAGGGTGTCAACTTCTAAGCATTTCCAATTTTATATTTACATAGTGTATTTGTGACACTTTTCGTTAGTCATTCCCTGGGAACATTTATAGCTTCGAAATTTTCGTCCATCCCTTATTTAAGCCAGCCTGAAGTTGATTACTGGGCAGATTCTTACTTTTGACAATTGATTCCGGAAACCAAATGGTAGCATTCTTTTGATGCCTTTTGTCTTTTAAAAATACTGCCATACCTTCACTTGACATACTCGAATTTAGGGTGACTATAGAAGACATTCTAAATTTTAATTTAACCCTTGATTACTTGATATAAAATTATTATTTTCCAAGATATAATCTGACAAAGTTAATATAACTCTGTTATTTTTACAGTTACATTTTTTACAGTTAATTTTTTCATAAAATATACGGCCTCAAAATTTGACTTACTTGAAACTTCCAAAATTTCATTGTCGCATTCTTGTAGCATTGTAAAATTAAGCAAATTGTTAACGACGAATTCCTTCAAAATTGGAGTTGATATTATAAATGCAATATACATACCTGAAAGAGCATTAATCAAACTTTCATTTCCTCCCAATTTTATGAAATTTCTTTAATTTCTTTTTTAGATATGACAACTCAAAGTTTGATTTACGTAAAATATCTCAAATTTGTCTCTAGCTTTGTTAAGCAAAATTTTATTAGTGAACCTCTTCAAACCTGCAATTCGTATTATCAAGTAAATAGTACTATTTTCTTGGATATCATATTTCAAAGTCGATTTTTGAAATATAACAATTCTATAATTTATTTTGAAAATACAGTCAGTTCTACCTCTCACTAGCACTGATTAAACCTGCAAAACTAAATTAACAAATTCACGAGTATATTTGCATAAAGAATGTTTTAATTAAAGCACTACAATAAAATAATATATTCAATTTCGTTTAATACACATTGACCCGGCGTTAAATTGAAACTGAACTTTTTCAATTCGAACCTCGACGGTTTTACCGACCATGCAATGTTAATTAACGTTTCTTTCTAACGGAGAAAAAGAAGTACGTGGAAAGAAAATATTATTTTTCAGGCGCAACAACTTTGTTTTTGTAATTATCTAAAGAAACTTAATTACAGCGTTGCATAACACTCGAAGAATTGCAATTTATTAACCTCAGACTGTATTCATTTACGTCAAGGCATCTCCTGCTTGTTGCTTCTTGAAAGAAAAGCATCTCGACTTGGCCGAAGAAAAAAAAAACGCATACCGCATCTACGGTGAAATATTAATAGTCGGCCGATAAATTGCGTAATATTTAATTCCCAAAAAGCGTTTGATAAATTAAGTCGACTTTAATTAGTTTCGAAGCAATCAACATTTTTTCAGCGTGCCAACTTAAATCACGCAATTTACAACGTCAAGAACTTACCAAGAGTTTCGTGCGAAATTTGCCGTCCAACCTTTCGGAGGCTGTAATTCTTTCGGTGCGACTTCAAACTTGTGATAGTTTTACAACCCTGAGGTTGTACGCGCCCACCCGAGTTTTGACACTAGGACGAATTGCAAATTGTAGGAAATTGGAAAATTGGGCGTGACGCAAAAACGCGACACGTTCCACCACGTTGGATTTCAGAAATTCAACAAAATGATGATTTTATTGCTTTACGACACGATTTTCGGAACTTGGGTATAGGGGTGGCTGTAAAACATTTACGAAAACATTTATCCTATTGTGACTTAAGTAACTTGTAACATCGTTTGACAATTGAAGGCCATCTGCGATGGTCATCATCATGTTCGACAATGTTTGAGGGTGGATTTCGCTGCCCGTATGCGATTTATGACTTTACGACTTATTTGAAGTCATGTTTCCACCGTGTGCGGTGCAAAATTTCGTGTTGGACAGGTTCGGACGCGCCTGTGCGCTGTGGCCCACAGCTGTCTATGGGCTGCGCAGGTGCGAGCAAGTGAGACAACTGAGGTCTAGTGCGCATGTGCGATGATGCACGCCGACAAACTGGTGGGTTCTACGCAGGCGCACCGCACTCTAGTCGATGCACTGACTCGTATTGCGCATGCGCAACCGACTCATGTTCTTCAGTGCATCGTCCATGTCCGTCAGTACAACGCGAGCGTTCGCCATGTCCACGTCGTTCTTGAACATGCTCCACACGAAAGCAACTTAAGTTTATCCTCGTGATTGATTTAACAAATTCAATTCTACGGAACCCACCCTATTTTAACTGATGTGACTTAAGTGATGTGCGACGCCGCTACTGGATTAACAACCCAACCAAAGATACTGTGATAGATTAGAACGTTAAACAGAGTTTTTTTTTAAGATTTATATTTAAGTGCAATCGCGTATTAATAGCACTGTGCACGATTATGTGATTTTGGATGTGATATACTCTAGGATAATTTCATACGCGCCTGCAAGGTAACGTTTTCTGTCTCCCTTTCACAAGTTTTATTTCGAGTTTTATGTGATTTATGTGACTTAAGTTTAGTGACTTTTCTCGTTTTTACGAGCTTAAAAGTTCTATAAAATCTAAACTGAGCATGCCTGCATCGACGCAATAAATTGGAATTGATGAGGGGTTAAAGCTGCGACGACGATTTTAATAGAATTTTCACGGGATTGCTGCGTTGTGTTTGGGTGTGTAACGTATAAGACAAAATGGCGCGTTGTAGGCGCATAAATTTGGTACAAATTAATTTTCGAGCGCTTGTTGGCCATTAAACAATAGCATGGTGGCTATACCAACCGGGTTAATTCAAAGTTTATTAATTAAACTTTCGTTTTCTTCTTATTTTAGGGAATTTGCTTTATTGGTTGCTGATTTATAGGGTGTTGAAGGATTTTAGTAGGGTTTACAAAGTAGTGAGTGTATGTGTTAGCACACGCTATAAATATATATGTATATGTGATAGGAAAGTACAATAATTTCTAAATGATTGGTTATTGGGTATATTTTCACAAATATGTTTATATTTAGTTTAAATTCCCTTAGTTATGTGAATTTCTGTGATAAAAGCAACAACTTTATTGAAAATGTAAAAGGTAAAAATATGTTTTAAAAGTTTAATTGTGAATTACTTCTAAATAGAAGTTAGTATTGCCAAGTAAATATACTTACCTTAAGTAACCAAACTTTCATTTCATTCCAATTTTATCAAATTTGCTTCATTTCTTTTTAAGATATACAGCCGCAAAGTTTGACTCTTGAAAATTCTTTGCAGCCTTGCAAATATTAAACTATTTGTTGAATTCCTTCATAATAGAAGTTGACATTGTGAGATTTATATACTTACCTTAAAGTACATTAACCAAACTTTCATATTCTGCCAATTTTAACAAATTTGCTTTATTCCTTCTTAAGATATAGGGCCTTAAAGTTTGACTTACTTGAACTATTCATTGCATTTTTTTAAAATTAAGCTTTATTTAAGAGGTATTCAAATAAGGTTGGTTTTCTTAAGAATTAAGTGTACTATCATACTTCGGTTTTTAACCATTAGAACTTTCTATGATTTTATAAATATTTTCTTTCGGACATTTTCGTCGTTCCATTTAAGAATCAAAAATTTACGACGCAAAATTGATTCTTAGAAAGTGATCCTCCAAGTTTTGAATGTAAATCACAACAAAACAAAAACTCGTAACCTTCTCGGCATGGTATTACTTGAAAGTTTATTAATTAAACTTCTGATTTCTTCCAATTTTACGCAATTTACCTTATGGGGTTGCCAAGATACAAGCGTCCAAAGTTGCCGTCATCGTTCACCCTCCTCGTAAAGACGCCGGCGCCGGTCGTAAGACGGCGGGGCGACTGGTTCTTTCTTTTGTTGCAAACTTTCATCCCCTCGGATAAAAACCTCGAGCGCATTCATCATCGTTTTTCTTATTAGCACGTATTTTGTTTACGCGTTGTCGACGCGAGGCGTGTGTATGATGCCAATCCGCGCATTTATCTCCATTTGGCACACGTGTTTGTTTTCCCATCGCGAAATTTACGAGCGATTTTCCCACACCACCGGCACGAAACCGACAAGAAAATCATTGCACATGGCTCATGCGTGCGTCGAACACATGCACATATTTTGCAACTTTTTCCTCTACAATCCTCGCAACAAAGGAACTCGATGTATGATGATCACATAAAACTAGAAGTGTGATCCTTCGAGATTGCTAGCGTGAAATAATCTCATATAAGCTGCAGAGAAAATGCCTCAAATTCTCAGGTCATTTTTTCGTAATTTGATGTATAATCGAAAAGTGGTTTAATACATATGCAAAGTTTAGGTTAGTGCCAAAGTATAACATACAATGAGTTGGGTCAAAACAGCATTGAGCAAGGAGAAAAATAGTTGTAACATTGTTGACTATTGATATTCCTACCCCGTTTTCACAGTATAAGTAGATTAGTTCAACGTAATTACATTGACATTCAGAATTTTTCATTTTTCAAATATATCTTTGTAGAGAATTCAAGTACCCAGCATATTTTCACTATATTTTTGTCCAACTTTTTCAAATTGCACGTAGTGTCTAGAAATTACAAAGTACATTTCTCTAATGATTCGTACATATTCCATAAAATACATACTAGGATTGTACGAGGTGTGATCAAAAACTAAGGTAACTTTGTATATTTAAGAGGACTGGGTCCGACCGGTACCACGTAGCGGCAAAATGCGGAACTAAAACGTGAAATTCAAACTTTGAAACTAAAATATTGTCTAATCTGCATGTTTCAGAATGCCCATCCTTGTACGGATCGATTAAATATAGCTGTCTCCTGGTACAGTTTTTCATTTGATTACATATAACCGAGATTATTACTCATGAAAGTTGTCAGTGAAATTATCGACGATATTAAATTCAACTCTCATGAGTTAAGTATTGATTTATAATCATAGCAATACGGAAAATATGAAAAAAAAGTGAAAAACCTAAAACTCGACATTTCTCGGAAAAGCCGTTTTTTAACACGATAAATACCTTAATAATTACCCAAGATTTAAGCATAAATATGTATATCAAAGACAACTATATTTAATCGATCCGTACAAGGATGGGCATTCTGAAACATGCCGATTAGAAAATCTTTTAGAATAAAGTTTGAATTTCAGTTTTAGTTCCACATTTTGCCGCTACGCGGTACCGGTCGGACGGTGTCCTTTTAAGACAAAATATATATTTATTCATGAATACAAGTTATCCCCTTTTAAAGTAATCCCGACTGATGCAATGCACTCAAGACAACGCATTTTCCAATCTTCGCAGCATTTGTAATAAGCAATTTGCGGTATAGCCTAGAGCTCTTCCAGCTATACAGTCTTTATGTCTTACATTGTTGCAAATCGTCGTCCTTTTATTGGTCTTTTCAGTTTTGGGGACAAAAAAAGCGACATAAGGCTAAATTTGGAGAATAAGGTGGCTGAGGCATCATACGAATGAAGCAGTTTTGAAAGAAACTGCACAGAGACATGTTTTATGTTCAATACTTTCGACATAATGTTATTGCATGAGCCAACCAATGTGTCAACATCCTCACCAACTTGTCTAAAGTGATTCGACGGTTTCCCACCGCAATCATCCATGTCATTTTTGAAAAGTTTGTACCAGTTGGTACTGTTTTGTTTACTCGAAACAATTTCGCCGTATGTATTTCAAAAGGTTTAATTTATTACGCAATATTTGATTTTTATTCTTGTATTCATTTGAAAATTAATATTACTTTATGAACACACTTCGTGTATCAATTTTTAAGTAATTATACCACAAAATTTGCTGTGTCTGGAAATTTTAACAGCTAATAAAGGCAAAGCTAAAGAAAAATTTCAAAAAAGTGTAATTCAAGTCTATAAAAAACAAGAATTTATTTACTCTTCATTAGATCTGAGAGCCTTTTTTATGTAATCTTATAAATCTCTGTAAATTATGATGGTAAAAATAGGCATAAAGATAATGTAAACAACCCCAGGAGCGAGAGATGAAATGTAGGGAGTATGTTTACCCTTTTTGGCTGGCCGAGGCCGTGCTTGTAATGTTTGTCTTTGTTTATCTCAGGCGGTTTTTCGGGTTGTTAGCGAGCTGGTTAGTTAGCCAGACGCAGTGTAAATGTAAACAGCGCGCATTAACACTTTATCTTTGAGTGTTTATCTTTTTTTCTCTACTCCGGTCGCTACCAAGCAACGGCCTACTGGGCTTTTGTTGTGGGAATTATTTTTTGGCGGCTTAAAAGCTAACACAACTTTTTTGTTCGGGTCATTTCGTTGGTTTATAGTTTAATGGCGTCTTTCTACGAGTTCTGAGCGTGGATTTTTTCCGAAATTCTTGCCGGGATTTTGATTATGATGCCATGATGCTGATGGAAATTCTTTGGTGTCTTTTCGTCGGAAATAGAGACGAAAAAATGTGTTAGAAGAAATATTTGGAAGGTGACGACTTTCATCATGGTTTTCGTCTTTTTCGTAGGTTGACAGGTCACCAATTTTTGCCTCATCGTTAAAAGGCGACGACGGCTACGTGATTATGTAAAATTGATAAATAGACCTTTGGAGATTAATTTTACGTGTCAACTTTTCCATTTTGGGTCGTAAAATATTGCGATAAGCAAATATATGTTAATTTGCGAAATTCATTTAAAGTTTGTTAGTTGGAGTGTTGCACAGTAGTTATTTTGAGAGGTTTAGACTACAGTTATCCAATATTTTGGATTAGACCTGAAAGAATGTTTATTATTCATAAAGATGAAGTTATTAAAATTTGCAGGTGGTTAGATAAAAAGAACAGTTATGTAAATTTCGATTAGTGAATACAAATGACTAAAACAATCTTCTTTATTTTTTACAAGTTCTATAATTTTTACAACTTCGTGAATAATTCGTATATTAAAGAATGTCACATAAACACGAGTAGTATTAGTTGAAAGAGAATGAAATGTTCTTTATGACATTGTATTAATCATTTGACTACATTAAAAACTTTACAAGTTACTTACACTCAAAGATTATAAGTATTTTTGTCATCAAAATTCACCTAAAATTTTCCAACTTTTACAAGTTCGTTCGTAATTCATATAATAAAGGCTGACACAAGATCAAAAGTATTATCATTTGGAAGAATTTGATATGTACTTACCAACGTTGTATTGATCATTTGGCTACATTAACAACTTTACAAGTTAGTTACACTCAAAGTTTATAAATATTTTTGTCTCCTTTAGTCAGAGATAATTATTTACAACTTCGTTAATTATGTGAATAATAAAAGATGATACATAAACCTGTCCATAATGGAGAAAACGATTTGTTCCATGCCTTTCCGTTATAATCAGGTTACATTCTAAATTAAAATTTACTCCGAAATTATGCCGATAAGCAAAGTTCCAAAACTCATTAGTTTAATTTTATACTCATGATTTACAGCGAAATTCGATAGTAATTTAAACTTTTTCAACTCGTAAATTTAAACCTTTCCAAAATTATTATACAATAGCGTACCAAAAAAATATAATGATAAATCAAAAGATAATTTGTTAATACAATGATAAACTATCACTCCACTTAGACTAATCTCATATTCGTATTTATATTCATCTTTATGAGAAGACTTAACTAAACTCACTAGCGGCTGCACAAAGTGAAATGTGTATAAAATTGAAAATTAACCTCAATTTGCATACAATGCATGAAAGCGAAAATAATTAAGCAACGACTCGGTGTAGACAATTGAAATGAAGTTTAATTAAGAGTTGTTTAAGTAAGCTTTAGCCTGGGCCACACTTTGTTTAATTTGTTTTCGCTGTTGCGTAATTACAGGCCTTCCAAAGTTGACAATTACGAAATCCAACAAACATTTCTCATTTGCTTGCGCGTTTGGTGTTTTTCTGCTCATTTCTTGTGTGATTTTAATTTCGCTAAACTCATGACATAAAGGCTGCTAGCCAGATATGGAATAAATTTGGCGTTAAATTATAATTTTACAATTAAGAGTGTTTTTAAGTTTAACGTTACATTATCAAAGTATTGTGCATATTATACTAATTTGCATACAATCATGCAAACATGGAAGGGTTATTAAATGTTATTCAATCGTTTATTAATCAAGATTTGATGTTGATAGAGAGATGGAGAATTTCATTTGCAGAAAAATATGAAAACGATTATTTCGGTAATAACGAATTAAACAATGAAACAATTAACGAATTAAAAATGATACAGGTACATATAATAAATCATTTTAAAGAGAATGAAATGAAGTTTCTTATAAAGTTTTAGTATTAAAATTTTGTCAAATATTTTTCAAGTTACACGTCCCTAGAGTCTGTCAAGAAGAACCATCGAAACATTTTCGTAAATGCAGCATTTTTTACATATTTTAGACCATACCTGTTTTTCTAAACATGGTGTAGTATCATAGAATATATCTTTTTAAAGATAATAAAATGTACTTTACCGCAGTGCATGGTTTATTTGAGTACATTAAAAACTTTAAAAGTTGCTTAGGTTCAAAGTTTATAAATGTTTGCTTACAAAAATCATAGGCTATTGTCAAATTCTTACAACTTCGTTCATAATGCATATAATAAAAAATAGTCATCAATTTTGGCACCATTTGAAAGAGAATGAAATGTACTTTACAATAATGCATTGTTCATTTTACTATCTTAAAAACTTTTCAAGATACTTCTGCTCAAAGTTTATAAATATTTTTGTCTATAAAAATCATAGAAAATTCTTCAATTTTTACAACTTCGTTAATAATGCATATAATAAAATTGATACACAACTAAGGAAACTAACATTTGAAAGAGAATGAAATATAGTTTCTAACTTTGTATACATTAGGAATTTCAGAAGTTATTTGCGCTCAAAGTTTTTGTCCTCAAAATTCATAGAAATTTCTTCGATGTTTACACCTTCGTTAATAATGTATGTAATAAAAATTATACATACTCACGAAAGAGAATAGAATACTTTCAAAGAGTAAATTCTTCAACTAATTACATTAAAAACGTTTCAAGTTGTATTTTCATAATATTTTTGTCTACGAACATCGATCTATCAAAGTAAGTACTCAAAACTTTTGAAGTGGAGTCATCAAGTACTCGAGTCTCTTGAAATGACAGTAAGTCGCAAACTACTTGAGGAAATGCACTTTATTCACGAGTGGATTAATCAACCTTATGTCCTATTTTTATCCGACATAATTCGCATAACTGGTTAGGTAATTACACTCGCTTAAGAATGACAATCCCAAAAAAAAAAACGAAAGAAGCATCGCGCACCGCACGCACGCTTGGCGGCAAATGCAATGCGAAAGAATCT
The DNA here is from genome assembly GCA_019419845.2 of Weissflogia rhopalogaster. Classification (NCBI taxonomy): domain Eukaryota; kingdom Metazoa; phylum Arthropoda; class Insecta; order Coleoptera; family Staphylinidae; genus Weissflogia; species Weissflogia rhopalogaster. Next base: position 18,583 of record WSZQ02090523.1, on the reverse strand, counting down.
CCCATAAAACAAACTCCATAAAAAAGACCTTCCGATAATTAACCAAAAAAAAGCTCGAGCCATCAAAAATGAATGAGTAATAATGTTCCTAGAACGAAGAAGTCAGAGGTAGATGTCTAAAAAAAAGTAACGGAGAGACCGACACGGCAATGGGTGACGAATCTTTGTCGTGTTTCTTGCGTCGCGCAATTTTTGCCGTCACAATTGAGCGACAAAATGCTTCGGTGCCTTCCTGTGAAAAAAAAAGCAACGCGAGGAAACAAAAACGCTTTGATCGCAAACATACACATTGCTCGTGGGGCGATGGAAAAGCGTACACGGCGCGAAGGAAAAGAGAAAAAGAAAACAGCCGAGTCAGGCTCCGGGTATTCAATGTTCCGAGATTCAACACAGTGGCAGGCAAAACGAGACGGCGATGAAGAATGGTAAATGATCCAAGGAGATTCGTGAGGATGAGAGAGATGGTCGAGAACTGGCAAACACGGGTTTCTAGTTGTCGAGGTAACACATTCATTGCACACTTTCAAGTCTACAAACACGTACATGAACAATCAAAGGCTCTTCGAGCCCAAGACCGGTGGAATCAGGTCTTGTATATCAACCGATGCACTCCTCTATGCAGAGGAGATAGGAAAGAAGGAACGGGAGACAAAGTTTATGCCTTTCAAATATCTTTTCAATTTTTCATTTAGCAAATTACCTTCCACTGATTACCTTCCAACTCTACCAGGTTCCAAGACAGGATATGAAGGCTAAAGACTCTTTAGCCTTCGAGAAAGATCTATGCCCTTGTAATTCAATACTATTGAAGCTGGTGGATCTCGAGATATTCAAGAGATCGAGAATATGCGCACTCCAGGCGGTAAAATATCCGAGAGCATATTGAAGGAGGAATGGGATGGAAGTTGGGTTCCAACCACTTGCTCGGTTACTCTCTTGTGCACTCTCGTTGTAGCCGCAGCCCGCTCCCAACTTTTCCAAACCTTAGTTTTCATTGCAGTCGTGCCAATCTGATCCCCTGTGATCTTCTCCTCTTCTCCGATTTTCTTTCCAATGCTTTAAATTTACTCTTTCGCTCCTTCCAGAGGAGTTGGAAGGAGCGAGGAGCGTTGGTACTACGTCGCTGGTGACCTGGAGCTGCGGAGATGAACGGCAGCGTGTGTTAGATACACATTGCCGAGCCGACACCGGTTGGAAACATTCTTTAGCTGCCACGGCTTCTTCGTGCGTGCATACTGCGCCTTCGTCTTCGGGGCCCCGTCTCTTCCTACCTCCTTCTCCTCGTCTCATCGCAGGCAACTTCTTCTCGCTTCGACTTTGTGCGATGTTCGCCACTATCTGTACCTGCACATACACATCGGTTCTTATACCGTTATTAGGCACTCGTGGAGTTCAGTCTTCACTCGCTGTCTTTCTTTCACGTTCTTGCTCCGTCACACTCTTGCTGCTTCAAGTTGGTTTTGTTTGCCGCAGCAAGTTGGCGCGTTTTAGCGTCGAAGGCTTTGTTTGCTCTCCGGCTCCGACTCTCTACGCAAAGCCAGCAAACTGAGAGCCGAAACTGACTCTCCGTCTCTTTCGCTGCAGGCCTACTCGTGCTTGAACACGAGACCTCGATCTCCGTTCCTCTTATTTGCTCCACGACTTACAGGTTGTGGTCTCGCTCGACTGCGCGTTTTTACATTCTTGTGAAGGCTTCTACAAGTATGCACTCTAGACTCTACACACTCTACGAATGTTTCATCGGCGCATTCCCGGTCTTTTTCGTCTCGTTTTTCTCGCGGCGACCCCAAGGCATCTCTGTCTTCAAAGCTGCTGCTTGTATTAAAACCTATTGCATAGTTGCGGCTCTCGGGGGTCCCTTGTGGGTACCGCAGGTAATACCTTTGTCTATTACTGGCTGCCTAGTTGCCGAGTCGATGGTAGCACCTTTACACATCTTTTCCCCTTCCTTCTTCGCCTTTGCGCTTCTTCTTTTTTTTTTTTTTTTCATTTTTGGTTTCAATTTGTAGCCAATTTTCGATTTTGTAGCTACATCTGTCCATGTTTGCCGCACGTCGTTTTGTGTTCATATTGCCGACGGTTGAATGCACCCGAAAAACGCACATTTTTGGTATGCGTCCGTTCCATCCTTTGTTGGAGACTAATATAATTAAATTTTATCGGATTAGCTAAAGGTGTGGAATGCTGCCTGCCTGAATACCGCCATGGATTTCAGGGGATTTTGCAAAATTGAAAGTTTCATGAATACATTTCCGCACCGTTGCGCCTTTACATATGCAAAGTATCTGTTCCAAAGTAGAAAGAATTGCGATTGAGATGTAATTTTAGACTTCCTTGTTCGCAACACTTGAGAAGATTATCTGATTAGTTTTAAGGGCTTTTAGGATGAAAGCTCTTCAGCCTGTTTGCTGCCAGCTAGCAGCCAGCTTTCGAATATAAGTAGCTAGAAAGGGAGACTGCGCCTTTGGATTTGCGAGTTTGTGAAATGTTATCCTAGTTGAAAGTGGGGCATCATTCCTTCTTTACTAATGTTTTTTTTTTTGTTTCCAGGTCACGCTTAAGAAGACGACCAACAACAAGTGCATAGTGTTTGGACTGTATACGACAATTGAGTGCAACTCGTAGACTTTAATTTTTAAGTAAATAAAAAATTTTAACAAAATGGTGGACGTACACGAAAAAATGAAGTGGGCAGAGTCTTCAGGTCTGTTGGGGACGACCCGGACTACATTGGGATCATCCGACGCTTCAAGCCCATTAGGGTCATCTGAGTTGAACTTCAGTCATCTGCGTACCCCACACAAAACTACAACCTGTGATTCCGAATCTGATGTGCACACTACAAGTGATGTAAAAGAGAAAGACTTTAAAGATATAAAACAAACGCGTCGGCGACGTGTGGTGTTGTCCGATTCGTCAAATTTTACCCTCTCGTGGTGGGCTACGGTGCTGATAACGTGGTTTGTGGTCACAGCGTCGATGTGCTCGGTGGCAGCGTTCACTAATGAGTTTGACAAAACGGAGCAGCTGCTGGACCGGATTAACCTTGAGCAGAGCATCGCAGCGGTGCTGCAGAAGGTGGCTTACGGTAGTACAACAAAGCGGTCTATCCCGGATAACGCCTATCCGGTGACCACCCTCGCCACACCGCTCCTGACCACATACAGGTACAGTGACGGCTCAGACGAGTACTTCCGTGTCGATGTGAAAACGCCTGAAAATCGCGAGATTCCGAGGTCGAATTTCGACTACGAAGAGAATTACGACAATGGCGGCTATGGTAGTGATCTGGAAAAGGACCATGTTCTGCCCACATCCGCCCCAGCAGCGGATATTCTCAAAAACAACAACAATCAGAATTATGATAATCCGAATCGATATAAGAACGATCGGAGTAAACCGCACTATGAGAGCTATCCTGGACCTGGGCCTGGTGGTCCCGGTGGTGGGTCTGACATGGCTATGACGGAGTCGTCTAATATTAAGACTACTACTATAAACCCTCTTCGCAATGTTAGACCCACGAAGAGTATCTACAGCAAAGATGTCCCAAGTTATGTTCCGCCGAGTAGAGCGTTCTTCACACCACCACTTCCCCCGGAGTATCTGAATCCCTTTGCGGATAAGCCAACTCTGAGGGGAACCAATTCTGATGGTTTTGCTAATCGCCGACCTATTCCACCGCCGAGTTTGATGCCCAATAAGGATCGTATTCCTTTCCGACCCGACATTCCGCCAAATAAGGTCATCAACATGGAGCGGGAGCGTGTTCCAGAACGCACTATGCCTTCTTTGGAACAGACTATCAAAAATCACACGAGTGATGATCGTGAAAAGGAGAAGAAAAAGTCTTTAAACACACCGTCACAAAATGCTAACATTGACAGACTTGGGGACTTTTACGGTCTGAACAAGCATAATGAGTCTACGTTTGAGTACGAGAAGGCTTACATTCCTTCGATTACAAGAATTCTGTCTGGGTCCAATGGACGTCACGATGATATTCCGGATATTCTGCTTAGGACTGTCACAGCCACTCCTAGCACTTCAAGGAATGAGAATAAGAGGACTCGGAATCCGAGTACAGTTGAACAGAGTACGAAAATCCAACATCAGCATCGACATGTTGAGCAGACTCCTGAGGTAGCTGCAGCTGTTCCGCCTCCACAGAGTGCCACACCCAAAAGGGAGGAAGAGGAAGCAAGGCGGGATCAGACTACAAGTCAAGCTGGATCAAATTCAGGGAACACCCGTCGTGAGGAGAAGGAACGTAGTGAGTCTGTTATTGTACAGAAACCCAAAAAGGACATTTTGGAGAATGTCGACCTGACTACTCAGTCTTCAGAGTTCAATTTACCAAATGTCATTGCTCCCAATGTGACAAAAGCATCTTCTGACGAGATCTGGTTTATTGCATGGAATGTCCACGTCTACCTTGTCGTTCTCTGCTACATCCTACTAGCCTGTTATTCCATCTACAAACTGGTGCGATATGAAAATGATCCTCATATGTTTACGAAGAGCTACTTCCTCACGATCCACCTGATGCTGACTGTGATCTGTGTGCTGCGAATCTTTTACCTCACCTACGATCCTTACAATGTGGAGCGATCCTTCAATGTTTTCCTCTACGATTTTCTGCATAACTTTCCACTGAGTTTACTCGCGACCACATTTGCAATTCTGATCCTTTTCCTCTTAAAGCACACTCTGACGCATTTGAAAGTCAAAACCCGGCCCGTGTTCCTGGTCCTCTTTGGCCTCCTTCACATTATGCTCTGTTTCACTTCGAGCCTGCTGGAAACTTTGGGATACTTTGACAAGGCATCGCTGGTCTTTTGCAAGACTATCTTCGTTTTGCTTGCGTGGAGCCTTGGCGTCAGCTATTTGTATCTGTACAAGATTATCAAGAATGTCCTAGCGAAGAAGTCACAGAATCTGAGCGAGGAGTGTACGGCGCGGACGAGCTACGCTTCACATATTACCATCGCCGTTGCGTTGCTGTTCATCCTGCTGGGCGTGGTCCAACTCTATGCCCTGTTCTTCATCAAGGTGGATCGCTTCGATGCCGAGATCAAACACCACTGGATTTTATGGTCGTTTGAGTTGAGCGTTCGTTTTATTGAGATCTGTATCATCACTTTGTTGGTGGTGGTTGTTTCTTTGAGACTATCCCAGAGGGAGAAGCAAACCGGGGGACTTCAACTCTTCCCCTGCACGACCAGCGAGACCTCGAGTGATAACATGTATCCGAATAATTGTAATACCAATCCGAATGCGATGAACTACAGCCGACAGGAGATGGTTTTAGATACCTTAAACAGACATCAGGATCGCGATCGTGACAGGGATGATCCCAGCTTGAATCATATGAATATAGGTATGAATATGACGATGCAAAATGGTCACATTGGCCATAACGGGCATGGGGTGCATCATAATGGACACGGTTACCCGGATGGGTCCTTTGATATGAAAAAGCCACCGTCCGCTGGTACGGGCACTGGTAGTGGATCAAATAATTCTGGGACCTTGGAAAGGGACCGAGATAGAGACTTTGAGCGTTTTGAACGTCCCAAGTGGGGATCCGAGAGAATGGGTTTTGATCGAGTGTCTACCTCTTCGAGGAGCACCTCCAACGGCCATAAGAACTATGATACTGCCAAGTACTACAAGCCCAAGTATTCCCAGCATGCCCAACAGGAAAACCCCTATTCGGAGCCGGTGGATCAGAATCAGTATGAGCGCACGCGACATGATTTCGAGCGGAACGACTTTGACCGTCGCAGTCGGAACTCGTCAAATACGTCCGGTCGACGGTCGACGACTGGGCGTAGCCGAAAGAGCCACCCTCGACCCCACCTAGGTATTCAGACCCTGCCCAGCCATGACAGACACACGCCACCTATTGTGGGCGGGGTGCCACCACCCCCGTCGTCCACCGGCGGCCCTCAGACGCCACACAACCCGAATCTCACCGAGACGATGATCGTCGACGAACAGGGCTTCGTGCGCTTCCGCCACATGCAGGACCTCGAGTACAACGATCGCGCCAAGCGGCACAAGCACGCGATCCTCAACGACGTCAACCACTATTCGGACGCCTGATTTGTCAGCTCAGGCGCCGGCGACATCGACGAGGTGTGAAGCCGCGCCACTCCAACCACCGGTCCCCTACAAACCCACGTGGAACGATCCCCCACAGACACAACCACACTCCCTTGTTGGGGGAAGGGGATAAGATGCCAAGGAGGCTAATCCTGCCCACAGGAAGGCAGCCAGAGTGCTGAGAGTTACTGCGAGGTGCTGTAAATTAGTTTGTAAGTTTCTAGGAGCAATTCTTTTTCGCAAATTGAATGGCGTCCGAACGGCGCAAGTGCGCATGCGCCCAGCCGTACTTAAGCAGTTCTAACCTTAGTTTTAAACTAGAAACATTGCAACAGCAAAAGACGGAACTGAACTGCGAAATTTAGTGCGTGGTGTCCTTGTCTGTGTTTTAAATTTCATTTTTTTAATTACTGTACATAGCAACTAATTACACTACACCCACACACACACTCACACAAACAAAAATGTTTAGCTGTTTAGATTATGACTCATTAACTGATTGAGTGCTTTTAACTTTGTATTTTTTTGATGGCAACTTGAATTTTATTGAAAATTGTAGGGCCTATACATAAAAAACGTAGATATTTGTACACTGCGCATGCGCAGTAGGCCTAGGTGAATGCATTTTGAAATTGTGATTTTTGGCGCGTCGTGATTTTTGACAGCATTTTGTCAAATGTCTTTGTTCAGACTGACTTTTCGAAACAAAAAAAAAGTAACAAAACGTGTTTACACACACTTATTTATTGACTTTAGCCATCGATTTTCGAATTCATACTCATCAAATCTCTTACATTAAGTACACTCCTACTTAAGAACGTTTTAAAGAAAGCTTCAAAAGTCAAAAAACAAACGTAAATGAATTTATGATGTACTCATGCAACGTTCCCGAGCAGAACGTGAACCGTCCAATGAAAATCCGAGCGCGCGCGCCGAGGCCACGCCCGCACAGGCGTGGCTTCGGCACTTGACTCCTCCCCCCACAAAAAGCGCACCCCCGCCCAGCAGTGACGTTTTTTTGTACATATAGCGATTAAGTGTAAGTAAAAAAAATAGCTACGTATATTGCCAATATGAGTATTCCTAACTATAATTTATTGTTAATGTTTAATGATTGCCAGGGTGCGAACTATGACGGGGGGGTTTGTTTGGGGTGGGGAGGAGCAAGATACGCCCCCTCCCAGAACCTTTCCTCAGATAAGCAGCCAGTTGGCCATTAATGTTTTACTAACCGACGCCATTTACATCACATAATTTATTTTATTTTTTTAAGTGGGCGTGGCTTCGCCCACTTTTGCGTACAAGTACAACGAGACTGATGATTTAGCGCCAGCATATATATTATTACATTCTCATTTCGTTTCTCACCTCACTCATAATCTACGTATATGTGATAATTGTATTTCGTTTGGCTGGCTGCACGCGTCGAGGGGGCGTGTCCAATAGGTGGCGCTCGGATTGCACAGCGCTCTCTGCAAGTGCAAAACAGCGAAGCGCAGAGAAATTTTTGTATGCGGAGGTAAGGTTTGTCCAACCTAACCTGATTGCAGACACCCACACTCATGATTACGAGATACAAATTTTAAGTAATGTTCATATAGTTTTTATTAGATGATAAGACTTTTACCGTTTAGGCGTCACATCACATTAACGCATAGCTTGTCCGAATCTTAACGTGTCCAACTGTGTCCCACTTAACGTTTTATATACATATTTTTTTATTATTTTGTACATATTTATTTTTTATTGCAATATATTGATTATTTTTATTTAATTTTTTTTAGTTTTTTGTTTCAGTGGTTATCATTTTTTTAAATTTGGTTATGATGTTTGAGTGAAATTTCTATCAATTCTACTGTCATTTCTATCATTATAGACGTTTTTCAGTTTTAGTAATGTTTCAATCATTTTAAATGGCAATTATGTCAATTTTTTTGTGACAGTCATTTCTAGTGACATGTCATTTCTGCTGACATACCTGCCATTTATATCTTTTCTAGTGTCATTTTCAGTGAAACTTGTTATTTTTTTGTGGCATTTATACATTTCTGGTGACATTTGTGTCATATTAGTAACATTCATTCATTATTAGCATTCATGGTATTTTTACTGATATCTTGCATTTCTGGTGATATTTGTGTCATTTCTAGGGAAATTGTCTTTTTTATTAAAATTGTTATTATTAGTGACATTTCAGAACATGATTTTCAATCATTTTTTGGTAATATTTATTTTCTATCATATTTATTCATTCCAGTCATTTTAGTGATATGCCTGTTATTTTTGGTGCAATTTATGACATGAAACAATGAAAGAAACATTTTTAAGTGAAATTATTTATCTTTCCATTTTAACTAAAAAACACCAAATGAAATATAAAAAAATCACACATTTCTCCTAGGTTGTGAAAGTTATCTCGATGTGTTTTCAGTTTTCTAGATCATCGTCAATAGTGCCAACCAAAGTGAAAGAAACTACTGTAAATCGTTGTTCAGCGTTTAATCACACGTATTTTATTGCAGCCCACCAACGACGGCACTGTATACACACCTACGTACACTCTCCTCGTCAGAACAAGCAAGCATGAAAGAAATATTGAAGAAAAGTATTGTATTGTAACCGAATTTCTCTCATAACCCCAAAATGTTTATCTATCTTTCTCTTAACTTAACCTCACGCCAATCGTAAGAAAAAAAAGTGACGCATGCATAACGAATTTACATAAGCCTGCATTTTTAAACTGTCAATATAACTGTCATAGCGATGTCATAACTCTGTCGAAACCAACTGTCAAACATTGTGTCACGTAAACATAACCAAACACTTGTGCTCTCATCGCGTAAAGCGTTGCTAGAGTTGCAAACAGAAATGGTCGTAGATTAGTCAAAAACACGAAAGCGATTATAACATGAAAAAATAAATTACAATCTACGTGTGGTTCTAATTAGTTTCCCCCAAAGCGAAGAGAGTACAGAAGAGTTCAAGACAAGATAATACACCCCCCCCCCCAGAAAACAAGAAATTAGAGAATATTTATATATTGAATATATATTCAGAAAGATTAAATTAAATATTTGAAAGAAAAATAACAAAGACAGAGAGATATTGTGGATTTGAGTGCGTAAGCGAGAGCGTGAGTGATTTTTTTGATGCGCATGCGCGTAAGATTGTGATTTACTAAAGCGGAAGAAACAAAAACTTTGATGTAATTTTTCATACTAACTGTAACTAACAATAAACAATAAAACACAAACCTGTGTGGTTTGATATGATACGCATGCGCGTACGAATGACGATGCATAATGCGCATGCGTGCTGCAGTCGCTGAGCAGCGCACGCATGCGCAATGGCCACATTTTCGGTGCGCTCAACCAACTATCGAGTGAGCTAGGTAACTAATTAACAGAAGAAGAAAAAACACACACCCGTAAACGTACACATACACACAAACGTCGTACACTCACATACATACAAGTTTACGAGTAAATAAATAATTGTATAAGAATTATTATCTATTTAAGAATACATGCGACAGCGGGTGGCAGCGATGATACTAAATATTTACTAAGATAAACCCGAAACAAACACAAGATAAACAAGGCCTCTACTAAATAAATAAATTTAATAACCACAAAGTATGCATTAATAAGAAGAAAAATTCAATGAAGCGCAGCGAGTTTTTTAGCGACAAATAAATGGCGTATGTGCGCAAGAAAAAAAGTTGTTTTTGGCGGGAAACGAGCAGAAGATGCGATATTTAAATGTCGGCACGCAAATTTTGCGCGGGCGACGACACGTAATTGATAAAGAAAAATACACAATTCGATTTTGTTATAAACTTTTTGAAGATAAACTCTACTATATATGATGAATATTGATGCAAATGCAGAAGAAATATGAGAATCGAAATTTTAAGATATGAAAAAAAGTACTAACAACTATTGCAAAATGTACACACTATGCATGCCGCATATGCAAATGAAATAAAGAATGAACAATTGTATTATATTATTGTATAAATATACTCTAAGCAAAAGGATTTAATGTGTGTTCTTGTTTTTTGTTAGTTAGAAAAGTATAATAATACTGAAGAACATGACGATAAAGTATAATAATGTTCCTAAACTCATATTTCCATTGTTATCACTCTGCATTAAAGAAATAATGATTGTCTCAAGTGGGGAGGCTCTCTCAACAAAATGCAAATAATATATAAAATTTTGCTCCTCCTTGGTGAAGGTAGGATTTTCTTGCATGCTTCATAACTTTTTATCTCCGCTACGTCGACCAAGAGATTGATGTGGGACAATATCAATCATACTCTAACGAGAACAAATACGTGAGTGCTTTCTACATGGCGTTCGCTGCTTTAATCTCCATTTAATATTTGAATTATTTGCACGGATATGCATTTTGAGCGAGTCTTTTTCCTCGCCAAGTATACTTGTGGCCTAATTTTCCTATGATATACATAATTTGAGTTGACAGCATGAAAAATTTATTCAAGAAGTGCATTTGTTATTAATTTGAATATGTAAAATCAAATATTTTATTCAAGGGAGAGCGGGAAAAGGGATATTTTTATATTTGTAGATTAGAATTGTGGTACACACTGGTGAATGCGAGCCGAGTTTTAGGTGGCGACTACCGCTTCGGGTCTTAATTTAAAACCTATAGTCATACCTAGTGAAAATCTATAAAAAAACATTTAAACTTTTTGGGAACGTCATAACGCTGGGATTTGTATTTACAGGTTTAAACTTTACGGGCAAAATTAACAGTTCGGCAATCATCAGCTATATCCGTAAAGTACAGAACGCTATGTTGTTTGGGTTCTATATAATCAAAGCTTACAAATTTCTAAATTATCAATTATGAATACGGATTAAAATAGTCAAAAAATAGCACCTATATCCAAAAATAATCAAGTAAAAATCATTAGCATGTAAATTTCCAATAATGTCTATTTGAAATAAGCATTTTTTCATTATGGATTACATTAATTTTCAATACTCATGGCGCCATCTACATTCGTACATCTGAACTCTCATATATTTATTACTTTAACCTCAAAATATATGTGTAATTGTATACAAGCTTCGGTAAGCTTGTAAATAGTATAGTTAGTAGTTAACCGCAATAACTAATTAATGAAAATTTCATATACCCAAACGTACTGAATCAAGTAAACAGTCTCATTATTTTCTTTACATTTCCCCATATTTTCAATGCTGTATTGATATAGTTCATAGCCTTAACAACATGGACTATACTTATCCAATAATCATCAAAAAGAAGCCAGCAAAAGCCCGAAATAAGCGCCGAAAAGACACTGGACAATTTTTACTACCTCCTGCAAACCACAACAGCGATAGACTATTCATAGGTGAATTTATCTTGGGACAGTTCTCGAAGAATTACCCGGAATGTTCGACAATTTTCACGGAATTCGAAACACATTCACATGTTGCGATTCTAAGTGAAGAACATGCTGATGTGCTGGCGGTAATGTGTGATGAAGTGCTTTTATATGCTATTGTTCTACAAGTTGATACAGACTTCATTTTGAGTGAGTATTTTATAAATTGTTATTTCATGCATGTTCATAAAAATCAGGGATAAAGTGATGTTAAGAATAAACGCCTATGTTCACAAATTTCTATGGTGATCATGTTATGCAGTCGTGAGTCAACATTACTCAAATGTTTCTTAAACTTACCTTTGTGTTGTGTTTTTACCGCAGTATTTGGCTTCACATTTCACTTTACTATTTGCATGCTTGTATATTTAAACTAGTGGCTTTTATTTCATTTATTTTGTACCAACCTTGCAAAATCGATGGAAAGGATACAATATACAACTAGCAAGGTTTTTCAATTACTTGTTTTTCAAATCAGTATTGTTTTACTTACATATTCACAAAAAAAACTTTAATTTTTATTTTAGATGTGATAAACAACAATAAGATTATTCTTGTTTCAGATTTGCTTAAAACGAAACAATTCTACTTTAGGCTGTGTTCCATAGAAGACAATGTTGCAGTAAAAATTTATTTCAAAAACGAACCAAACGAGAAACTGCAGGTCAGTTGGGCAAAAAGACAGAGTTTGAAGCAATTGTTCCAATTGTTATTCAGTGTTGGAGTGTCATCAATTTCCGAAAGTAAGTACGAGTTTTAAATATATTTTAAATCATTTTAACTATTTTGACCGCTTAAGTAGTGTAGGAAAAGAAAGTATTACAACAGAATCGTATTTAGTACTTGAAAATAGTTAGAATCTTATTAAATTCGTTGTGTAGTAATAATAAGACTTTACTACTGTTCTAGTTGTTAGATTTGATGGTTGTGGTGGTAGCTTCTGTTATGGTAGGATAGGTTTTGGTAGGCGAAGTTTATGGTACATTACATAACGTTAGGTTAAGTTATATTATGGAAGATTAGGTTATAATATGCTAGGATATCTTTTAAACAGCAGTCAGCAACTATTTACTACTCATGTGAGTTTGATTAATTATTCCTTAGTATATTATTGAAGATTAAGTTATTGATTAGGTCATTCCAGATGTCAAATTTCTGTGAGTTTTTCGATACAAAACAGATGCTTTCTGAAATGTTGACATAAACTTGAATTGAAATTATAGTGTTTCTTTTTTGCGTAAATTTGAAGTAACCAATCGAATTCTTATCAATTTTTATATTTAAATTTCATTTTCAACAGACAAAAAGAAAAACTGCCAAGATGATGTCGACCAAGCCCTGCAGTCGATTAGAACCAAACAACTTGAACTCCTAGAAAACACTGCCTGTGATTCTTCCAATTTTCAACAATCAAAATGGTTAAAATCAACTCTACGTCCATATCAACAATCTGGTGTTCAGTGGATGCTCAATAAAGAGAAAACTGCTCAAAATGTAAGCGATAACATCAAGATTCCTCATCCAAACTATGTAGAAGTAAAACTACCAGCGATGAACGTATATTTCGAACAAACTATGGGCTATATTGTGATGCAACCACCAATGCTGGAAGTTTCTATGACTGGAGGAATCTTAGCTGACGAAATGGGTTTGGGAAAAACCATTGAAGTGTTGGCTTTGATTCTATCTGATTTTGATTCGGATCAAGAAAATAGCAAGGATGGCGACAATAATGATGAACAAACAGATGATAAGAATCGAAAGGTAAAAGATGCGAAAATACAAATTCATCGGCAAAGAAAGCGACCAATTTATGTGGTTGAAGACATTGAGGCAAAGAGTAAGCAACAGAAGATAGATACGGGGAAAAATGAACCGGTGAAGACTATGGATCGTTTGAAACAGTTGTATGAAAGCGTCTTAGTTTCTGTGTGGGATACCAAAGTTAAGGAGGAACAAGTTGTTGCTTGTATTTGTGGATCGTTTGTGGAGAAGAATTTGGAGACATGTGTGGATTGTGAGAAGAAACAACATTATAATTGTGTTGGGTATGTAAATATTTGCTTTTGCATGTTTTATTTTTATCCACTAAAATTATGCCCATATTGCAAGAAGTATATTTTATCGTGTAGAAGATATTCTTCGAGAGGTATTGACAAAATTTCAGTTGTATCAGAGTTGTTGTTTTATTTTGGCAACTTCTAAAAGCGAACGTATTCCTGGATTTTAAAAACGGCAACAAAAAAAAAACTTGGGAAAGTATCTGAAACACGTTGAAGAATTTTATTAAAGACGAACATATTCTGTGTTTATTCAGTTGAAGAAGGAATACCGTAAATAATTCTCGGGAAAGGGGAGAGCTTCGAGCAGAAAAACGGGGGCACGTTGGTATCAGATCGGAATAAAATTGTTAAAAGCGAAATTTCAAGGAAATCTATGAATATTCTACGACAAGTAAGATTTCCATTATCGTCGAAAACATTATTTAGTATTAGTAGATATTGTTATTGTTAATAAGCTGAACATCGTGACAAAGCCCTTTATTCTTTGTTCGATTGGCGATCATCAGTGATAGCAGGAACCTTATTTTCAGGCAACTCTCTTACTATACGATAGTGGCCACAGCGGTAGACTAAAATATAAGGAATCTTTATCATATTTCTCTTAGACTTGAATCTATATATTATTTTTTGTTTATTTTTAGTTATGATAAAACATGTGGATCATTCCGTTGCTCCCAGTGCTGGTCCAAACAAGACCCTCTACCATCTAAAGCCACCTTAATCGTCTGCCCCGCAAGTTTATGCCAGCAGTGGCTCAACGAAATCACCAAACACATCAGCTGCAATCTCCAGGTCTTCTACTATGATGGCTCGAGTGTCCTCACACCGGTCTATCCAACCAAACTAGCCGCCTACGACATTATCGTTACCACCTACACAGTCCTTCAGAGTGAATTTTACTTAGCTGATCAAGTCTGTACTAACAAAAGCCTTCGTCACCAACGTAAATACTCCTCGCCGGGGTCACCGATAACCTTGGTAAAGTTCCGTCGTGTATGTCTGGATGAAGCCCAAACTGTGGAAAGTCCCAGCAGTATGATCGCCGCAATGGCCCAACGCCTACGTGCCGATTTTCGGTGGGCTATCACCGGAACACCAGTGACTATATCCATCTCTGATCTCTACGGTCTCGTTGAGTATCTCCACCTAGCTCCTTACAACGACCCGGAACTGTTCAACAACGTCCTCTTTCATCCCTATCTACGTGGGGAGGAAACACATCTCGTAAACTTCCTCGCTGAAGTTTTATGGCGTACCCGGAAGTGTGACGTTCTTGACCAAATCAACATCCCACCTCAGACTTTTAAACACCATTTCATTAACTTTTCTCAGGTGGAAGGGTATTTCTACGATTGTGAAACACGCGAAGCGAAGAACCTCTTCTTGGAGCGATCAACCAAATTGGATGCATCAGCGCTGTTGATGAAAATGTCACCGAAAGAGTTGAAAGGTCTCCTTCAACCAATTTCGGCGCTGCGACGCGTTTGTGTGCATCATAATGTCGCCAAAGGCAAATATTTACTCTCAAAAAAACCGGTGAATTCCATGCAACAATTGCTGGATGCTTTGATTGCAAGGAATATGAGTGATTGTGATGAACATTTGCGTGTAATCGTCGGCGGGAATAATGGTCTTGCTGGGGTTTATCAGCTTTTAAGCAATCCACTCTCGGCTGCGATGCATTATTATAAAGTCATTGAGTTGGAGAAGAAATACGAGAAGAAGGACGGGGAGGACGGTGAAGGTGTGACTATTGACAAACTGCCATTGATTCATATGTATTACAATTTTCGGTTGTTGGTGAATGCTCATGAACATTTGGCGACAAATTTGTCGGCGATGCTTGGGACTGAGGTGGTTTTATTGTTGGACGATATGAAGTCGAGACAGGACATGCTGGAACATGCGTACATTCGTAAGTTTGACCATCAAACTCGACAAGTTTTGCAAGCTTTGGGGGAGGTCAGTAATAATTTCCTGGATATTGAAACGAAGATTACTGTGAAGTCTTGGTATGCGGATATGATTGCAGTGATTACTACTGCTAAGTTGAAAGGTGTGCTGAGTAAACGTTTGGATAGTATTTTGGATGGTTTGCCTAGAACTGAGTTGTAAGTATAAACAATTCATCTTTATAATATTTAAGTATTTTAAGTTTTTAAGCTAAGATTCGAAGCATGTGTCAAACCTCCTGATTCCCTAATTTATATTTGTTTATAGCCGTTCTGTGGAATCTTTCAATATTGAGTACATACTCCAGTGGATCGAATCAATCCAAACATTACGCGAAGCAGCAATGACTTCAGTCAGCGATCTATATGAAATCTCAAATGGGGAACACATTACCTTCTCCGCCGAAATCATCGAAGAAACTGTGAACTGCCATCTTCGTCCTGAGAAAATCTCGAAGAAGAAAAAGGTCACCAAACAAGAGTGTCGCTTCTGCGCCTCTAGTAAACTCCTGCAACAGTACGAAGAGGTTTTATATCGCAAAGAATTGAGTGAATGTGGTAAACAAAAGAATTGGTTTCCCAGCCCTCAGGAGCAAATTATTGCTGGCGTTCTCAAAGTTGCGTCGCGGAAAGCAAGTGAAGATGTCATACAAAGTGGTAAGACCTTCTTGGAGCTGCTAGAGGTGCAGAAAAAAGAATTTCGCGAATTACGAAAGATGTGGACATACTTAGAATCACAACTTTGTGCAAATGACGAGATTGCCATGTGCAAAACTCGGTTGCAACTGGCACTAAACACTGACGAAGGCGATGACGAACCTGTCGTTCATCGCTCATTAAGACAACTAAGCAATGAAATTAAGAATAATTTTGATGGTATCAACCAATTGACAGAGTATGAAATTGATGGTTATCGATGTAATCTCGAAGGCGAGCTTAACATACGTTCGACGTTGCTGGACAAATGTTTAGGGACCAATAAATACTTGAGTTCCCTGTATTCCAACAAGAAGATGGATCCGTGCCCAATTTGTCGAGGTCATTTGGAGAAATCCTGGAATATGTTGCGTTGTGGACATGCGTATTGCCTCTCATGCATGGAGACCATCGTCGGGCAGAATAAAGTGTTACCAGGGAATCCGTCACAGAAGATTACTTGTGCTATTTGTAGACAAGTTCAACTTGTCAAGGACGTCCATTGCATTGATGAGACACTCAGCAAACCGGAACAAGAGGATCAGTCGGAGAAGGTGATTGGGAATTGTTCGACTAAAGTTGCGCATATTGTGAGATTGATCAATCAATTGAAGAAGAAAGATCCTGAAGTGAAAGTCCTTGTGTTTACGTCGTTTATAGCTGTGCTGCAAATCCTGAAAGATATTTTTGAACAGAATAATATTAATACCGTGATGATAAGCAGTAATCCGCAGGTGGATAAGAAAGTGGAAAGATTTAAGCAGAAGGACGTGACTGCATTGGTGTTGCCAGTGAATTTAGGTTCTAAGGGATTGAATTTGATTGAAGCGACACATGTGATTTTTGCTGAGCCGATTTTGGATTCTGCTGAGGAGTTGCAAGCAATTGGAAGGGTTCATCGGATTGGACAGAAAAAGTATGTATTTACAGATTTATAGAATTGTTTTATTTGAATTTATGCAAACATTTAATATTAATCTTGAATATTTATTGCTTATAGGGAAACCGTAGTTCATAAGTTTATCATGAACGACAGTATTGAAGCTGGCATCCAAAGGGCCACATCATCCAAAGAGAAATCGAAATGGAGTCGAGGTGAGATCACGGTTGGAAAACTCCAGGAATTGTTGTTTGGTTGCTGGGACACTGAAGACGAACTCACAGATATGATCGACGATTAAATAATTCTTTTGTTGTATTTTTGATAAGCTAAGAAGAGGAATTTAATGCTACGAAATGTCGTATCGTGTAAATTATTCTACATTCCTAAATTAACGTATAGCCATGTAATAGGCTTTTTTAAGGGAGATATTTAACTCTTTACTTGTTAACATTTAGATTCCTAATACTGATGTTCAGTATTTAATAGTTGTAAGCATGGTTTCGTTGCCTTGTAAATAACTTACCGAATATAAATATAATAAAGGTTTTCTATGCGTTTACTATAATATTTACTATATTTTTTAGTAATGTCTTTATGGGTTGACTGCTTTACAATCGGAAAAATAAGTAACAAGATTTATCAAAATGTATGGAAATAAATATATTAAATAAATTATATTGCAATGAAAGGCTTTCTCGCATTTAAGAAGTTTTATTTTTTTTTTTTTCATTTGTTACATATTTCAAACCCGTGTGATACTACTGTAAAAGCCATCGTAAAATAACTCATAAGGTACATGTAAATTTTCAATTTTGGAAATACCTAAAATACCCAGCCAATTTTCACATCGTTCGATGTAGAATCGCAAGAGAAATGCGGTAATACATATTTCAAGTAAATACCTCGTAATGTGACCAAGATATGGGCAAAAAAATAATTTGATTGTTCCCATTTAAAATACATTGCGAAGGTGCAATCATAACTATATCCCAGCGATACCCAGCCCATATTCACATTTAAAAAGATTGCAATCTTATTCTCCGTACATTATAAACTGTAAGCATGAAAATGTGTACTTTGTATCGCTAACATTTCGGCAAGGTGCATGCCGCCGAAGTGGCACAGTGGTAGAGTCATCGGATGCGAGCAAGGAGGTCGCAGGATCGAAGCCCAGCCGGGCTGGCCGGCCCCACCGGGTGCTCGCGACTCGCAAGGTGTTCGCCGCAAGGCGGCGAACTATAAGATTGCATCCCACTGGGAAAACGAACTGCCGCCGCGAAGCGGCGGATGACCATTCTATTTTGCTAAAACGTATGATTAAAAATAAATTTTTTTAAAAAACAATTCAGCCTCCGCAGGCGGGATCCGAACCCGGGACGACCAAACAGATGACACACCTTTTAACCACTACACCAACGCCCTGACTTACAAAGAAAGGTCTCCGAACAAAGTAAAAATGGTA
>WSZQ02090512.1:0-13743 GCA_019419845.2 Weissflogia rhopalogaster | reverse complement strand
TGATAAAGCTAAGGAAGATTAAATGTTTATAATTACAATAAAATTTCTCACGATCTTATCTAATTGTAAGTTTTAATAAAACATATATTCCGTATCGTGTAACAGATCAGAACACAAATAAATAAAAAAAACTTCTTAAATACGAAAAAGGCCTTTTATTGTAATATAATTCAGTTCACAATACCAAATTCAACATTACCACTTCGCACCTTCCGAAATTTTTAGATAGTACCAAAATTTTTGGTGCAAGGATTACAGAGATAAAGTTTGAGGATTAAAAAAAAAGAATTTTAATTTTTCATACAATTTGGGAAAACCTTAATTCTAAACTTTTTTAAAAGTTTTCTACGGGACTTAAATTCAGCGGCGCCATCATTTAAATAATAGTTGAATAACAAAACTCTGATAAATAGCTCAAGACGTAATATGTATCTCTGATATAGTTTAACTTTGTTTATTAGTCAATAGATGGCACCACTCACATTGAAAATTATTAAAGCCACATTTTGGCATTGAGTTAATAACTAAACATTACCGTTAACTTACCTAAACTTGCTTATAAACACTTAAATTTACCACTAAACTGTTAAAGATGTTCGACAAAGCATTTAGCAGTGAACATCCGCAAGATTTTGATACACATTTATTATAACATCTTTGAAGTTGCATTTGTATAAATATGCAAAATTAACAATGTAATCAATGTTCATTCCATTGGATAAAATATACAAATTATAATGGAACATAATTGTACAAAATCGAAAGTAGAAATGAACCGACGAATGCGGCGATAAGAAATGTTCATCATAGTTATCAAAGTAGGACGATATTTCTAATGACATGAATAACATTACAGCGACCACATAAAATTCAAGAGGCAAATGCCTTGTCGATCAAGTCAATAGCGTTTCATCAAGTTCTTCTTCTTTGCCCTCGGACTGATGCATTATTTTCTTCAATACTTTACTTACGACATCGACAAGTGCTTCACGTGCTCCGACATCCAAGATTTTCAAACATTTCTGTAAGAAATTTTGTAGTAGAAACAAAAATATAATAGAACAAAAATTGCTAAAAAATTACCTGATTGACTTCATCACCCTCCTTCAATTTCAAGACAGCAATCAGTGCCAACTCGCTGTTAGCTTTAACGTAACCATTCTTCTCCTTGGAACCATTTACCAGCATTGGAAGTAGAATTTTGAGGAGCTCTGGCGTCATTAAATCGGAGGGTACCTTGCGCGCCAATTGCATACACATCTTTGCGAAGAGTTGCTTTACTTCGTTGCTGTTGTTATTCATGGTTTTGACAAATGGCATTAGAAGATTTGAAGGCAGGGGTTTGGAATTGATCATTAGATTCTGGAGCAAATATCCACAGGATCGAATGCCACTCAGGTTTATTTGAACGCGATCAGCGGTTAAATGACTAAGAAGTGCTTTCTCCACCTTTGCCATAAACTTCTCGTCCCAAATTGTGTCGGTTGATTCTTTCAGTGCGACAGATAAAGCAGCAGAACGTCCATGCCTCAAAGGCCAATCACAAGACGGACTATCATCTGAAAACAATATTATCAATTCCAAGTTTTAAATGTAAAGAATAAACTTACTTAAAAGATGATCTACAAGAGTAGCATTCAATTGTTCTGGCGTCATGTATTTACACAGCGCCCCAAGACATCCGGCGGCACAAACTCTGGTAACATCTTCCTGATGGCTCAACAATCCTATCAAAGTTTGATGTATCTGCTTTCGTAGAGGTTCGGTCATCTTATCACCAGCTGGAGAAATGATTCCTCGGAGTGCATGTAGAGTTGTCTCCCTCACCGAGACATCATCAGTGTTCTTAATCGTATTATGCAATTCAATAAACAGTGGATCTGGTCGTTGATGTATCAAAATCAAGTAACCCAGAGCGTTGCCCGACTTCAGACGAACCACACGATTGGGATCATTCAGAGCTTTCACAAAGGTAGTCTGCAGTTGTGGCAGGAACTGCTTCAACATGATACCCACTTTAGCCAGTAGAATCGCTAATGTTTCAAGCACTGCTGTCTTCACATTTGGATTGAAACGATCGCCAAGAATACGAATCAAAGGACCCGTTATTGAAACAACACTGCTTTGAAGAGCGGAAGCACTCGTTAGCTTGATAACTTCCCCAAGACCTAAAGCGGCCGCTTCCTTCTCATCTCCATCACCATTCAAAATAGCTTCACGGAATATTGGCAAAATTGGGGCAATCCCCTTAGGCAAACAAAAGCCGGGTAATTCGGTGCTGCCTTTCAAATCGGAGACAGCAAAACGCACGGCCTGTCGTACATCCGATACAAAAGTTGCTTGTAGTTTTGCATCCAATGACTTTGTAACTGCATTGAGCGCCTCCCACGACATTTGCAACACTTCCTTGTTGCTATCTGTACAAAGATGAATCAAACCTCGATATAGTTGTGGCACATGATTGATGTATTGTGCCCTTGTATTTGCGCAGAATGCACAGAGTAATGTGGCAGCTGCCTTGCGCTGTTCAGGTAACTCATTTCTGGTGCTTTCAAGTAGTGTATCTATTACTGTGCGTATACCAGCTTCGTCAACAACAGATAAAACCACAGCCTGGCAATATTCCAATTGGACCCCTTCTTCGGGAGTGCCACTAGATAGTGCCAAAGCGTTTTGTAATGCAGGTAAAATTTTATTCAAGTACTTGTTCAGAGCTTCACCAGCAACAGATGCCAAAATGGACAAAGCCTTGGTATTCGCCGGAGGACTGGTTAACTGTGGTACCAAGTAAGGAAGCACAACTCGAGATTTAATAGCCATTACCTGTCTCAAACCATCCAAGGTACATTCAACTGTAGCAAGATCATCGCTATTCAGTTGCGTCAACATCGCAGGAAGGATGTCGTCTAAGGCTTTAGTTCCCACAGTGCTATGCAAACTGTCAAAGGTTTTCGCTGCAGCCTTTCGCACTTCCGGCAACGGATCACAAAGAGCTTTTCGAACGGTTGGTACCAAGGAATTGACAAATGTGATGATCATTTCTTTTGAAGTAGATGCCATAATTTCAGATAGACCAATGCAGACACCCTGTCGCTGATCTGCACGATCCGATTCGAGGCCCCGTTCCAAAATTGGAATGATCTCAGGCAGAACACGTTCTCCAAGTTTTCGTACCAAATCTCCCAAAGTTCTCGCAGCGACTTGACGTTTATCGTAGCTATCACTAGCCAAACAGCCCAATAATAAACCGAATAACGTTGGTAAAATCTCTCGGAGTGTTCGTGGCGTGTTCGTGACCACCACCTTCCACACGTGCAGCGCAGCCTGACGTACCATCAAAGCAACATCAGAACGACCCATATATAAACCAGCCAACACCCTATTTCTTCTCTCGCCACCCAAGGAATTAATAATCGCAAGATGTGATTGCTCTGTTCCAAAGTTGTCATCCTCACTCGCTGTCTCCGTACTCATCTTGCCAGTAACACCAGATATTCTGTACAGTAAATCACCCAATAGTTGCACCGAACTGTACCTGATCCTCCAATTGTCATCAAACAATCCTTTCTCAAGTTCGGGTAAAAGGAGAAGAATGGCCGAATCCGCGTAGAGGGTAACAATACGCTGACCAGCCTTCAGGGCCGTATCTCGGACATATTCATTCTCATCCGCCAAAGCCTTCAAAATCGGGATAATGATCTGTCCAATATACGGGGTAAATTCAGCTTGGAACACAGCTGGCATGTAGATGAACATCATAATATAACCGTCCTTTACATGTGGCGCAATATCAGTGCGTTCAGCAGTTGCGATAATATCCGGCATTAATTTGTGCAGTTTTTCAACTCCTAAGCCGCCAACAACTTCGGACAAACCTTGGGCAGCACCAGATCTATCTACTGAGCTTGATTCGGAGGTCAGCGTCTGCATGAGCCATGGAAGAAGATCCTCAAAACTGGACTCACCCATACCTCGTACCATAGCACCGAGGGCCCGCGCACTAACGCTTCTAACTTCGGGCACTGGATCCAATAGAGACATCTTCAAACCGGGGATAATTGTTGGCAGATACGGGAAGAGATCCTTCTGATCCGTAAGCGAATACATATTACCAATAATTTGCGCCGCCATTTTCCTGGTTTCGGTCGAACGATCCATAAATGCACGTTGTACGACTGGCATGATCAAAGCCAACGAAGGAGCATCAATAAAATGTACAAACTGGGTATCCAAAAGAGTTTGTAGGCAAGCTGAAGTCTTATTACTGGGATCCTGTAAGGCATTCAGCAGGACCGGGACAATTGCTTGAATCTCCGGATTCCTGATGACTGAGCCAATGACACGCAACGCTTCCGCTCCGGATTCCTGCACCTTCATGTGTGAATCACTCAATACTTCAATCAGTTTTGGTACAATACTTGGTAAACAAGAACTTAGTTGCTTCGGTGCACAATATGCCATCGCACCAAGTAATTCCACGGATCCAGTCTTGGTCCTCCACGAATCATCTTCCAAAGCTTGCAGTAAATGAGGCAGTACAAGTTTCACACCATGCCCAGACAACTTACTCATCACCACTTTAGCGGTATCATCGGTGGCCTTCCTCACATATTGACTAGTATCACCGAAACACAGCAGTAGGTGTGGCAAAACATGCACAATATAAGGTTCGAAAAGTTTACCCAACATCTGGAAGAGCATCTCAAATGCAAACAATGCACCCTCACGATGTTTATAATTCTTCTTATCCTGAATAGCATCAGTCAGTTTGGTCATAATATCCAATTGTTTAAGAGCCAAGATTCCCATACCTTTAACCATACCGGCCAATCCATAAGCTGCACCTTTACGATCACCATACTTGTCGCTCTTTAACAATTGATGTAATAGTTTGTTGATGTAGCCTGGAGCTTCTTCTTTGATGGATGGTACCAATGGAGGTAGACAATTCGCGACTGATTCTTGAACTTGCTGTGAAGGTGTGGAAAGCGCGCTGATAAGACGTTGTACGATCGGTTTAATGCGTGGATCTTCCTTGTCCAAATGTCTAGCTAATGAACCCATCAATATAACGACGGCTTGTTTCACGTGGTCAAAGTTGGCGGATTTCGTGGATTTATCCATGAAGTTTTCAAAAACCGGCAGAAGTGTTCCAACGGTGTCTTTTCCATGCTCATCAACCAGCTTTAGCGAGGCATTTAACATCTCCTTCCGCACCTTCTCCGAGCGATCAGCGAGAGAAGTTCCAACAAAGAACTCGATTAAATTACCAATCACATCATATTCAATCAAAGGTGCTAGTTGGGTCAGAGCTAAAGCCACGCCACGACGAGGTCCCCAAAGATCGATGGGTTTCTCAATTTCACGTCCGAATTCATCGACTTTCGCTGGTATTAACTAAAACGTACAGAGACATCAAGCAATCAATTTAAGATACTTTTTACACATCATAATAGTGAAGATAATCATAATTTGAAATGAATAATGAAAAACTTACATGTACACGTTGTCTATACAATTTAATAAGTTGATCTAATGAAGCTTTTATCGCTTCCCGGTTCTCCGCAAGTAATGTAGCCAAAGCTTTGGCCGTTGCAATCTGAATACACTCCACGGGATGTTCTAAGTCGGTGATCAGCTCGTCTGTAAGTTCCACAGGGAATGTAAGGTTTGCCCCCTCCCATAAACTGTTAGCCAGGTCGCGATTCGGTTCATCAACGTCGAACTTGGCAATCCAGATGCGTTTCGAGACTTTAAGAGCGGCATCGTGGTTCTCTTCAAATGTAGGAATCGAAGACTTCATCGCGGAGAGCCCACGCAACGCTGCATCCCGCACCACACTAACTGAGCTTTGTAGAGAGTTCAGAAGAACATCCAATTCGTCGATTGATGCGGTGGCACAGTGTTTTTCACCGGAAGCAGATGCAGCTACATCCAGCAGGGTTGCTTCAGCTTGGGATTGGATACGACCTGATGTTGTACCTAAACGTATATTCATCGAGGACAGAAGAAACATTTACAAAGTTTTACAGCACAATTACAGACAAAATAATAAAATAATCAAGGATAATGGATAATTTGATGATTCTAGCATTAAAAAAAACTTACTGATAAGTTTAATAAGCAATTCAAACATTTGTTTCCTCGGCAACCATTTGGGATGATACAAAATATGTTGAATTCTTAACTTGGCGTGCTCCGAAATAATCTGTAGTCCATCATGAATTAAATTCTCTTCGGCCTTCTTTTTCAACAACGCCATGTTGATCAACGGAAATGCGTAGGTAAATGCAGTCGTCGTATAGTGATTACCAATCCCATCATCACTTTCTAAGTCATCTTCCTCACAACCGTTTGTTTTAGAATCCTTGTTCATAACAAACGTATGCATTTCTTTGATAGTTCTGGTAGTGGCTAAATCCAAAGGTTCTTCCTCCCAGTTTGCTTCCAAATCACACTGAGGTTTGTGTAATCGCAGCGAAACATGTGCAATCACCAAAGCCAATGTATCCATCTCCTTGGAAAACACAGTATGCCTTAGGTCGACAAACAATTTACACAACTCCGGCGCAGCTAAGGGTGAACAAAGATTCTTCAGTAAAACCGGCAATAAATCCTTAAAACAAAACGACAATTCCACCGGATTCCCTTTGGCAAGCCCACGCAATTGGGCAACACACAACTGAATTTTCTCATTCAAGCCAGCTAAATGGTTCCTAATATTCTGTTCCTTAACTTTTTGATTGTTAATAGCCTCTAGTTGTTTGGCAGTGAACTGTGGTGGTTTGATCTTGCCTTCTTTACGCTTCTTCTCCTCTAATTCTCGCCTCAATTGCAATTCCTCCTGTTGTTCTTTGAAACTATATGCTTTACTCTCACGTTTCATATTCATCTGACTATTGGAATCATCGCCTGGAATCACACTTTTGTCGTAGAGTTCATCCTCCGGTGTTAAATACGTGAAATAATCATCTTTGCTAATTTCACGAATTTTCTCATCGTCTAAATCTTTCGTAATACGACTCAATGTGCTCGATAAGAGCGCAGAGTCGACAAACGAAGTTACATTCGCCAAAGCATTCTCGTAACTAGGCGTAATTTTAAAACCATCGATGAGAATCTCTTGCAATTTTGCGTTTTGTTGAATGACAAGTTCTTTAGGCCTCAATCCCATGTGTTTAACTAAATTGAACCATAAAGTTGGACTGACTGCTACCACAGCTGGATGATGTGCAGGAATCAACGCGTCAATAGCTACTAAGTGTGCATCTTCAGGTGTAATTTCTCTCGGGCATAGCATACCCATGAACTCAACCAATACATGGGGACTAACAGCAGATCCCTGTTCTTTATCACCGTTTCGAATTTTAACAGTTTCCAAATAACTAGTGAGTTCTTTAAATAAATTACGGGAAATTGATACACCACTCAAACTTGCAATCATCTTCTTGGTTGTTTCTAAACATTTAGAACGTGTTTGATAATCGCAGTTGGTAAAACTTTGTACAATCGCCCGGTAAACTGGCCTGGCATTCTTTAATTTATCAGCATGTTGAAGTAACAACTTCGCACAGAGATCGATAATCAACGGTACCATTTCCTGAGGTGCTGAAGCGATGAATTTCTCAGAGCTAAACAATTGTTTCTCCATATCCGTAACGGCATTCCAAAACTGCGTGCTCCCTTTCTCCTTTCCTCCAGAATCAATGATTCTAAGAAGCAAACAAGCAGCACCTAGACCCTCGACTTGATTTTGCACGGGTTGAGCTGCAGTTTTCTCTATCGATTTCATCAAAACGGGGCTCAACGCCTCCAACTGGTTAATATTTGTCGAATTAAACGTAGTCGCCATACATTTCATATAAAACGCCTTCACCAACACCGTAGATGTTTTCATTTCGAGTCCTTTCTTGTAAAAATCAATGATTTTTTTAGGTACTTCACCTTTGTACCTTGTCGTCCACAATGCCCACATATCGAGACAATGACACAATGTCTTCTCGTGTCCTTCGAGCTCCAAAACTTTGATAAAATGATCGGATGCGACTGTGATCGTTTCCTGCAGATGATCTCCAACAAGGCCATGGTTGCTTAAGTTTCCAGCGCCTTGTAAGACGCTGATCTTATGCTCGGCGATGGTGAGCTTACCGTCTGACCCATGAAACACACCGAAGAGATGTTTAAGTAGCGTTTGCATGGCGTGCGCGTCGCTTATACGATATGCAAGTGCGTCCAAAGCAGTGGCTGAGTCGCGTCGAGCGAGATCATCGTTGGAATGCAGGTTCGTGATCAGGCTCTTGCCGATGTCCATCGCAAATGGGCTGAGATCGATTTGTAGCATGCCGATAACGTGGCCTACCGCCTCGATGATAATCTCGGGATTACGCAGCAGGGACTTCTGCAGTGCTGGTAGGAGAATTGACTTGAATTGTTCGACGGTGACTCGCGCGATGAGAGCTGAGCAATGGCCGAGGAGAGCTTTTGATGGTTTTTGCTTCACGCTGATTTGACTCTTGACGAATATGTCTAGGTAAAAAGCCTGGCATAGAAAAAAGTTCATATAAAGCTCACTAATATAATTAATAAATTACAATTTGAAAGTTAACATCAGATTTTTTCAATTTTGGAAAAGTTTCTCTAAAATATAAGCGAAAATTGTTTATAGATGTATTCAAACAATTTATTTTCCATAAAAAATACTTTTGAAAGTATTTCAAACACATCGACATATCGAAGTGTTGAACGGTTCGAAAGTTAACATGCGATTTCTGTAATTTTGTGAGTTTCGCTAAAATATAAGAGAAAAATTATTATTGTGTGATCTCAATTGTTGTATTTTCCCCAAAAATTATGTTTAGGCATTTCGAGATCGACAATTTTTATGGTTCAAATGCAATTTCTGAACTATTCGAAAATTTCGCTAAAATATTTGAGAAAATATAGTTTAGATGTGCTTCAGACTTGATTTCGCTAAAAATACGCGTCAGAAATCATCTTTAAATGTTCGAAAGATAAAATATGTTTTAAGTGTTATTAAACAACTTATTTTCACAAAGAAAACGTATTTTGGAAAATATAGATGCAATTATTAAAAAATTTGGGAATATTAAAAGAAAAAGAAAACTGTTTACTTACAACATGCTGAGTAATTTCTTCCGCTTTTCCATTTTGTTGCAAATATGTAAAAATCAAACTAGCAAACACAGGAACAGCGCTCAAAGTTGGTTCCTGCTTCTTCAATTCCTCTAAATACTTCGGGACAATGTCTTCACAGCTTTTAAACATGTTTCGCAGCTATCCGAAAGAGAAAACAATAAAAGTATGGCATTATATCTTCAAAATTAGATTAAACTCACCCATGTAAAAGCTTTAGAGCTTTTATTTGCAACCTCAGCTCCACAAACGCCTGCATACAACATCATTTGAATCTCCAACAACTTTTCGATGTTCTCACTGACTAATTCAGGATTCTTTTTTAACGTGGCTGTGATTAGCAGGGTACTCCATTTTAAGGCATACAGACAACTCTGGCCAGTCCATGCCCTAAAATTATGGTTTCCAAATGAAATACAGGAAAACAAACAGGCATTTTGCAAAAATATAAAGCATGCAAATAAGTAGCAAGTAATTCCAAATAAAGTCAATGAAAACCGGGGCAGGAAACATTAAAATGTAAGTTTCGACCATTTGCTATTATATTGAAGCCTGCTACTATTATAATAAATAACGCTAGTGTAATACTAAAGAATAATACTACATATTTGAACGTTGATAAGATAGTAGATAAAGAAAGCAGCCAATAATATAATGTGAAATTGTTTTATAAATAGTTTTGAAACTTTCAAAGCCGGTAGGCATAAATGTTTGTTTTTGTACAAAGTAGATGTTTCAATACTTACGTGGCTACTAGATTCTTCTGTTGTTGTGCGACATCCTGCAGCATGCTGATCATGCCGTTGATGGTCCATTCTGGATGCACGTTGATCAGCTCGGTAAGGAGTCGCAGGACGCATTGCTGTGACTTGTTGTCGCGATACTTCGGCAGCGTGCTTTGTACGATGCGGCAAATTGCCTTGACGATGTTCTCGTTGATGCCTGTGACACGTTTTCACTTATAACAATCAGCAAGTTGCACAAGTTTGGTAATAACGGCAAATTTACGAAGCGGTGTGCGCATTTTACCTGGATTCGCGAGCACGGCCACAACATTGTCGATAACCTCCTTGCGTTCCACCAGGCTGGCGGTCTGGACGCGGTAGGGCAGGTCCTTGAGGGCCTTCGCCATCTGTAAAGAACAATCCGGTGTATTTTCGCTCATAATTCCCCTATTTTTCTGCGATTCTCCTCGTATACACGTGACGAACAACTTACTTCGCTTTCTGCCATTTTTAACAGAGTGACATCTGTTTGTCTACAACAAACTAATAAACGTCAAAGTTGTCACCTTATTGGATCAATTGGATATTGTATAACTTGTATAAATTGTATTAATCGAAAATACACCCTGAAGAACGCCCTGAGATGAAGGGAACATGAATCTCGTAAGAATTGTTAATAATTAGATATTTGAGGAAGTTTTCAAATGTTATTTATATAGCTATTTTTTACAAAATTATAAATTTTAATATACAATTATTACCAATTAAAGCCGTTGTCGTTTCAGTTGTTAAAATATTATAGTTTATTTAGAAATACATAATTTAGTTTTAAATAAATTTAAAACATGTATATTTGGTTGCCTATCTTACATAAAATATTCTAATGTTAAATATATTCTTGGACATTAATTGAGTGCATTTATTTAAAACAAATCACTTTAAATATTTCTCTGAACATTAGTAAATAAATTAGTCAAATGTTGTTTCTGATTTAATAGTGTATTGCCACTTACAAGAAAATTAGACGAGGTCCGCGTAGAGGTTAAAAAATTTGAATATTTGGTTGCCTGTCCTTCGCCTTCAATTAAATTTGGTATGTTTTATAACGAAACATTTAATTAATTATATTTTTAGGTATAGTACAAAAACATAAAATGAATATACTATAATTTTGTTCAAATTGCCATCAGAAGCAACAAATGTTATAAATTGTTTTCTAAGAAAATCAAATATTTTTGTGTTGTTTAACATAACCCCCATTTTTAGAACTGAACAATCTGAAGAATGATGAACTTTATAAGCAAATTATTCACGTCTTCGCATGTTTCACGAAGTGCAGTGGCCATAACTTGTCGACAATATCCACGATGGACTGCTCGTACTCCTTTAAAAGTTCTCTCACCTGATGAGAAAGAAGAAAACCAAGAGAAACATGCGTCCCCCAAAGAACTTGTGGTAAACTTTCAAAATTCCAATTTATAAATATTTAGAAGAGATGAATGTATTGTACCATATAACATTTTTTTATAGTTGAATAAAAAACCAATCGAAGAAGCCGTACAAATTAAATGGAGGTATCATGTCGACTCTGCAACATCACAAAATGAAGATGAAATTCTTGACAGAGAAGATAAGCCGAAAAAAACTAACCGGAAACATAAAATAATTCAACAGACACCTGTCGACACGACGGACATGTTTGAGACTGTAATCAATGAAAATGGTCAATTTATCTACACAAAAATGAAGAATAACGATGCAAGAGTAGGCCAATTGTTAGTTTCCTTAAAAAACAAGAAGCTATCTAGTAAGAGGGATTTAATTTTATTAGAAGGTAAACGATTGATTAGGGATGCCCTTTTTGCTGGTTGTACATTGAAATATTTAATTTTCGCAAGAAAATCTGAGGTTGAATGTTTGAAATCAGATCTGCCTAAATGTGGGGCTAAAATCTTTAAAATGCCATACAAAGAAATGCAAATGTGGTCTGATCTCACAACGTGTCCTGGTATTATGGGCATATTTCGGATGCCAAAGCCTGAAAATTATGTCTGTAAGGAATCAATTCCTTTGTCAATTTATTGCGATAATGTGCGTGAGCCTGGGAATCTTGGAGCGATTCTCAGAGTTGCTGCTTCAGTTGGTTGCCAAAAAATAATGCTAAGTCCAGGTTGTACTAGTTTATGGGATACTAAAGTGACGCGAAGTTCGGCTGGGTCACATTTTCGTATCCCAATCTACATAAGGAAAAGCATGCAGGATTTGCGGAATGAATTTGTGGAAGCAAACGGGAATAAAGTGTTGTATATAGCCGATAATCACTTGATTAATAGTGAATCTGATGTTGCGAAGAAAGATGCGAATTGGCAAAGTGAATTACAGAGCATAGTGAATCAGATACCAGTTATTCCTTATTATGGGGTTAATGCAAGGGAAATTAACAAGGATGGTAAAGAAATCGTCTTGGTAATTGGTGGTGAGACGCATGGAATTCACGAAGAGATCTATAAACTCGCAAAGGATGTTAATGGCGTGCGATTGAACATACCAATGAGTAATGGTGTTGATAGTTTGAATACTGGGACTGCTGTAGGTATTATCTCGTTTGAGTTGTTTAGACAGTTTAAGACTAGTTATAATTTGCAGTGATTATTGTATTTTTCATACTGAAATAAATGATTTGTACTTTAAAAACTGTTTTTTTTTCTTTCTCTATGTTGGGGACCGTTAGTGCGCGTTGTCGCGAACCAACGCCGGCATCGGTATTAACCACGACTTAATTAAAAGAGGACGTTTCTGAGTGGCAGCCCTGTTTGTAGCGCGGTGAACACGCTGGGCTTACATGCATACGGACGTCCGGAAAATTGTAGGCTGACAACTCCCCGTTGTCTAAATTGTCGCGTAAGGGAAGGTATAGAAAACATAGATTATAGATATATCTAGATAGGCAACTCCCGGTGTAGAAATTGGTACGAGAATCAGCGCCAACTGGCTGTATTTCGTGGTGTATGAACTAAAATGAATGGAGGGGATAAAACCAAGCTCTGTGTGTCGTTTCATTCCAAGAACCAAAGTAGACCTATACATCTGAGAACCTTTATTTCATAAGACCTGAAAAATATTTGAATGAAGCAATGAATCCTATATTTATTGGTGAAAAAGCACATAGTTTATAGCAGACTATTAACATTATTAATACTCTGTTGCAAATCCTAACAGAAGAAGCCAAATAACACCACACATGTTTAAAAACCAACATAATTAACAACAAAGAAGTCTCATTAGCTAATTTGCATTGTTATAATACGACAAAAAATATATATCGTGCACTATACAGTTTGCTCCGACACCAAATTGTATCAACCTCAAACACCAAACGTTGCTGACAATAAGAATACACGCGTATACTACAGAAAACATTGCTTCTTCCATAGTTGATTTCATAGATGATACATAAATAGATGGTAACCTGCCATGTTAAGAAGCGGTCTAGAAAACACTAGCGCCCCATGCAACTGTCACATCAATTAAAACTTTCGTCGCGTTAGGGCCTTCGACCTTCGCGATAGCTGCGAAAGTATTGAATGAATTTACGATTGTTATCGTATAGTTAATATTGTTATCCACGGGAAATCGTTTGGCATTCATATTTGAAAGATGCAATTTTTTTTAGAAAAAAAAGACATTTATGGCGGGTATATTTCGCTAGTGGTGTGGTTCGGGAGCAGGTAATATCCCCGAAAGTAACTTAAGTCATAAATCCCATAATCACACGTCGTAAACAAATTTTTCGGAGTTTGAAGTGTGCAATAAAGGGGACTGAATGTTTCCAGAAACTGACCGCGGCATTAAATGAGAGAGACTG
>WSZQ02090490.1:0-13754 GCA_019419845.2 Weissflogia rhopalogaster | reverse complement strand
TATAGTCACTTATTTATATGGCATATTTGGTGCAAGCTTTAGTATAATATATTCAAAGCCATATGATGTGTCGCTGCGGCTGCTGCGATGATAGGACATTTTAACATTTCAACGGTGTATAATTTAAATATCAGTGATTGCAACTACTGCATTCCTATAAATGCCCACATAAATTAAGCAGTGAACGATTTATTATTAATAATATATTTTAACACTATTTAGCAACAAAGAAACTTTCGTCATTGTCTCTTTATTTAAGTATGCACCATGAAAATTTCAGGTTACACGGAAGTACCACCGAAATATCTCCAATAATCCACCCTCCTTTACATTACCTTTTTTGCCTAGTTCTGATTTGCAGACGTTTGCTACGTTCATTCTTTCATTTGTAAATCTCTTCACTCTATCATTGCCCTTGTCATAATTGTCTATGCACCGCGTCATTGCGCTATCATAATCGCGCGCTCGTACAGTATGCCGTATGTATGAAAAGTCTTCTCCGCTCTGTTTCAGGTATAAACATGGTTGCGCGGTTATGATATACGCAATATCACGGCGCCTAGGTAAATAGAAAGGCAGACTAGGTAATAGCCTATCTAGTTCTATCTGACTAAGCCAGGGTGTTCCTCCCTTTATCACCCCTTCTTTATGTAATTTTTTCATGCAATTTGCACTTCAACGTTCAGAATCCTGTCAAATATATCCCTCAATTTGCGGATGATACTGCACTCATCACACATGCAACTAGCCGTCCTAAAGCAATTTCGGCTATGCTGGAGCTCCTTCAAGAAGTGCTGGTCCTTTGGTGTGGAAAGGGGCGAATTGAAATAAACGCAAACGAAACACAATTTGTATCTTCAATCATCGTGTATCAGATCATTCACCCACTCTAACTATTAATAATGAAATCGTTAAGCCCATGAGTAATGTCAAATATTTGGGTATTATGATTGACAGCAAGTTAAATTTCAACCTACAAGCAAGAACAGCGAAGGAAACCGTCATCAAAAGTTCTTTTCAAGCATCTCTAGCCGAAATTCTGGACTGAATTGGGCCAACCGTTTTAAAGCTTATAAATTAATATGTCGACCAGTTCTGAGTTATGTTGCTGCTCTCTACCTCCTTACCTTATTATCATTGGACTGCCTTACGCACTATCACACGTCTCAGATACCCTATTAAACCTTCCAACCATCTTCTTGATCAAGAAATCGAAATAGCACCAATTTTAGATCTTTTATGATTGTAGAGCGATTAAATATCACAAAGCCCATTATTGCCATTGTTATAACTATGAACTGTTTTCGGCTAAACGGGCGACTACCGTCAATTGGATATTTCTTTTATTTTGTATTTGTCTCAATCTTTCACTTTAATATGCTTTTATATTTCAAATTTGGTTCTGCCCTATTTAATGATGATTCCCTGAGAGTATTGAAACTTTGAGACGTTTTATATCCCGTCAACGTACGATCGAAAATATGTACTGGGACAACGGTACTAATTTTAAAGGCAATTTTCACATTTTTGCACAAACTACAAATACCCAGCATTTTCAAGCTGACCTCGCTAAACTTAAAATCACCTGGCATTTAATCCCTGCCGTTTCACCACATTGGAGTACATTAAGGAATCATTGAAACACAAATTCTCACATTCGAGGGAATGCCAACTCAAATAGAGACACGTATGAATTTCGGCCTACTATATGAATTTTCTTCCAATCTCAATAGCGTTCCCCGACAACACACTGTTTGGAATGATGGCCCACGGAACGTTTTCGAAAGAGACGGTATAAGCACGGTGGGTTAACAAGCCAAGTCTCCTATTTGACGTCAACAATTAAAAGTCGTTTTTTCGAACACTTTGATTCAAATAGAAAAATATATTTCGTAAATTTTAAAGCGAGTTGTCTCGAAAAGTTTTATGGATTTACTTCTAATTTTTTAAAAATAAATAAGTGTGTTTTGATTTAGCAAAATCGTGAACGGCATGAGTTTACTATTTATTAACATTACTTGTTTTGAATTCTCTTATCACGGTAGTAGATAATACAAACGTATGGTATGTTAATTCATTCTATGGGTGCACAATTCCAGGCCAACAGCCGAATATTACATTACCGTGAGGTATCATAAATTCGAATTTAATATTTCAAGAGTACAGTGTACAAGCATGACTTCAACACTCAATAAACAACTTCTGTATGAAGATATAATACGTCAAATTGGAGATGAAGGTCCATTTCAAAAGATATTTGTCGTCATTTTTGTTTTTGCTACGACATTTCTAGTTGGTGTGCAATATATGACTAAAGTTGTCACATTATCTGTACCAGACCACTGGTGTCATGTACCAGGAAGGAATAATACTAATTTCACTTTAGAAGAATGGAAGAATATTACAATTCCAAGGTAAAGTCAACAAATTCAATTCTTCCCTTGTATCGCACGTAATACTTGAACACTAAACAGGGATCAGCGGAACGGGATAGACAGTTATTCCAAATGTTTACGTTTTGTCAATAATTTCCAAAATGAAACTATGACTTGTGATAATGGTTGGGAATATAATCGAACATGGTATGATATGACTGTATCAATGCAAAACAATTGGGTTTGTGATGATTATATGATCCCCACGCAAATCCTGGCAATAAATCGAGCTTCAGAAATGATTGGTGCAATAATATTCGGGCAATTATCTGATAACATTGGTAGAAAACCAATATTTCTGTTATCAATGGGAATGATCCTAGTTGGACGACTTGCAACCGTGTTCACGTCATCTTCATTATGGCTATTCTTCATTACTAGTTTTATTGGCTCCTTCCCCAGTACACCAGCAACGCACAGTCCACTTATTGTGGCAATTGAAATATCAGCATTAAGCTATCGGGCTGTTATAAACTCACTTTTAGGAATTGGGTGGGGAATTGGATTAGGAATTGGACCACTTATTATGTGGTGGCAGCGTGATTGGGTTTCGTTTTCCTTAATAACTACTTTACCTTTTGCGATTTATTTATTATTACAAAAGTATGTATTTTAATTCAAATCAAGGAAATATATTTGAAATTATTTATATTTAAGATGGATGATTGAATCTCCTAGATGGTTAGCATCACGTGGGGAAACCGAAAAATGCATGAAAGAGTTGAAAACAATTGCAAAAATAAACAAAACTAAAATATCGCAGAACATGTCAGAACAACTTAGGATAGCACCAATTGCAGATAAGGAAGCCCAGGTTTATACCATCTTAAGTTTGGTTTCCAGCTTAAGATTAGGCAAGAATGTAATCATTCTAGTTTATGGAATGTCGACAGCCAGTTTTGTGTACTTAGGCTTGGTGCTTAGTACCAATAATTTGGAAGGGAATCCATTTTTGACATATTTATTCTTGGGTTTAGTTGATATACCGGTTTGTACAATGAATAAATTCTCTTGTAATCGTTTTGGGAGACGAATTGTAGCACTCTTTGGTTTGTTCATATCCGTTGTAGGAAGCCTAAGTGTAGCCTTAATAGGCCTTGGTATAGTCTACTTATCTTGAAGGTATTTAGAAATATATTTATAAAATTGAGAATGTTTCAGACACTTCATATACAGTTTTTATGACCATTGCATTTATTTGCATCAAAAGTGCTGCTCTTTCCACGTTTTCATCTTTATCTCTGCAAGTTGTTGAAATTTGTCCAACATGTGTTCGACAGAGTGGTACATCCATGGCTTTATTTATTGCTAATTGTTTCTGTATATTGGGTCCATATATAATTATTCTGGTATATTCATTCTTTCGAGCTTAGGAGTACTTAATCAGTTTTTATTCTAGGGAACATCTATAGATTTTAGGCTTCCATTTTTTATTTATGCAGGCCTACTTTTGTTAGCATTTGTTAGCTGCATTTTCTTGCCTGAGACACTTGGGTACCAATTGCCGGATACCCTTGACGATGCTGCTAAATTTGGAGCTAACCAAGATTTTTGGGGGAGGATAAGAAAGGACATTATCATTGATTCTAATGGAGCTGATGAACCTTTGAATTCTTAAAGAATATGTAATATAAATGTCAAGATTACATTGTATAAACTAAGTGTCTCGGCGAACTTATCGCTACCCAATTCCAGTCCAAATAATAAAATACAATATCTACTATATCTACTAATTGTGAATGACTGATCTGGTATATACTTCAAACTCAGAAAATCGCAGCAGATACAAACATAACTGTTAATATCATCGCCAATTTGGTGGATAATTCTCCATATACAGTTAGTTTGTTGATTGGTCTGTAGAAAACCTGGGGGACGGAAGGATATAGATGAGTTGGTATGTATGGGAGAGAAGTTGGAAAGGGTGAATGTGTTTAAATATTTGGGATTCCACATTAGTTCCTAAGGAGTATGGAAGGAACACGTTGAGTGTATACAAGCGAAAGCGGGGTGTGCATGGAGAGTGATTAAGAGTAGATGTGGGAATGTATGGGGTAACAACTGGGAAGTAGCAATAAAACTTTGGTATGTATGTGTGAAACCTATGATCATGTATGGTGTGGGGCATGTCTGAATGAAAAACGTTAGAAAGGAAACAAACCTGGTTCCTGAAGGTCTTGATGCGCTTGGAAAGATCCACTCCCGGGTACATCGTGCTTCAGGAATCAGGTAGAATGAGTATACAATCGGAAGCAGCGGCGAGAGTGGCTAGGTATGAGAGTCAAGTGGCACGAATGACGGATGATAGATGGGTTAAACATGTGTTGGTATGCTGTGTTAGACGAGGGAAAAGTCAGTGGAGAGATAATAGAAGAATGGTATACGAGGCTGTAGGTATGTCCCTGGAGCTGGTGGAGAAATATCTGGAGGACGGGGAAATGGTGGAACAAATGGTTAGGGTGACAGGACTAGAGATAGAAAACCAGATAAGACAGGCTAAAATAAATAGCAGTTCGTATAATCCCGACTAAAAACGAGTCCAGGTTATAGGAAGAAGACCAGCTTATTTTGGGAACATGGCGCTGAGCAAAGCCGACAAAGAATGTATAGTATGAGCGAGGTGCGGATCAGAAGAAAAGGGCAAGAAAGAATGGATGAATGAAGAATATAAGAGGTGTGGATTATGCATGGCTGGAAGGGATACATGGGAGCATGTGATTAACGAATGTATCGGATTAAATGAAGAATATTTTCGACAGTTGAGAAAGGAAGAGGATTGTGTGGGAAAATTGTTATCTGAGGTAAAGGAGGGGGTGGCGATCATTACGAGGATTATAGAAAAGAAGTTGGGTAGGGATTGCCTGAAGATTCTCCATATACAGTCAGTTTGCTGATTACTCCACTCACTTGCGGAGACAAATGGGAAATAATTGATTTCTTTCTTCCATTCTTGGCGCTTCAGCCTGCTCGCGGGCTTTAGCCTCCATTAGCTTTCACCCGTCCGGATCCAGTCTCGCCGTACGGGTTATTTACAGGTGTTTTTTACGAGGATAGATTGCCGGCGCATCGCCCAACCCTCTTCCTTATTCAGGTGTTAGGTAATTCTGGGGTGCGAGATCTTAGTTTATATCGACAACGGGGTTTGAATCAGGAACCTTTGCGTTATAACGCTTGTGCGTTGCCAGTATGCCACGTAAGTCGTGGTGGAGAGCATTGAAGATGGATGTAAATGCCCCTGGATTCGGCGATGCGAAGATAACCAAGTGCAATATTTTCTATGGTTATATAATATGTTTTGGTTCTAGAAAACATAATTTATCCATAAATAAGTTACAAACATTTATATGCCTGGTTATGGAATTTTGTGGAATTGTAGCGATTTATTCGCAGTGTAAATATTTTCCATGTTCTAAACAATTTCGATAATTTTAAACATCTTTAGGAATAGAAATGTACTTCTTCTAGGTCTCTTATTTTCACTTTCCATACTTTTCTTCTTCTTGTTTCTACCTGCGTAGCCTTCGTAGATAACCCAAAATTTTGTCACTGCTTTCGCTTTCATTCCTATACACTCACTCTTACCTACTCTACTCTCTCTCTCTCTTATCTATCGCTATCGGAGGGAATTTACTCAGCCATTTCCACACCACCCTTTCTGTGCCTCTCTACCTTTCTGTATTTCGCCGACCTGGCTTGAGGGGTTGAATGAATTTCGATTCATTCTATGTCCAGCTCTGAGTAGGTTCACATCCAATTTTCCGATATCTCTCGCATGTAATCGTGACTGAACTTGTGTAACGTGTACTGTGACTTATTTTTGAGCTTCATATATTTCGTGTGTGAATAAAGAACTTTGTAATTTCGAATACGTGTTAATTTGTGAGCATCATCGAACCCGCGTACCACACCCCCACAGAATGCTTCAGTATGTTAATGATCTCCGTTATATCACAGTTCTAGATTACAAGAATGATTACAGTTTTAATTAAGATAAAACAAGATTTGTATGAAGATATCATTCAGTAAATTGGGGATGAATGTCCGTTTCAAAAGATATTTGCTTTCACCTTTGTTTCTGCTGTAACATTCTTAGTTGGCATGCAATATATGACTAAAATTATAACATTGGCTGTTCTCGACCATTGGTGACATATACCAGGAAGGAATAATACTAATTTCACTTTAGAAGAATGGAAGAATATTACAATCCCAAGGTAAATTCAACAAATTAAATTCGTAGCAAATAATAATTTATCTCTAAACAGGGATAATATGAATGGAATAAATGGTTACTCCAAATGTACACGCTTTATCAACAATTTCCAAAATGAGACTATAATCATACATGGTATGACATGATTACATCAATGCAAAACAATTAGGTTTGTGATGATTATATAATCCCAACGCAAGTACTTGTAATAAATCGAGCTGCGGAAGTGATTGGAACTGTGGCGGCAATCCATTGCCGCACAAACAATAGTAAGATCAACAAACTACAATCACAATCAACATTAATAAGCCATAATCTGCACATAATCCACGTTACGTCGCAGCGGGATCGTGACCACGTGTTCTGCTGTGACGAACTCAAGAAATGGTCGCGTTAGCATTTTCACCTGCTATATATAGTTGACATTTCGTCATCACATTCATTCGGAACATGTGTTTTTTTTCTTTCCTTCACATTCATTCAGTATCTCAGTCGACACCAAAGTCCACTAACAGCGAGCCCGACACCAGCTGCCGCCACCAAAGAGTCCGAAGTCACAGAGTCCACACCGAGTCCCTCACCGGCCGCCTCCAACAACTTCACCGGCGCCAGCACCCGCCACCGAGTCGACATCAACCTGCCTGCCCCGTCGACCAGTGCGAGCCGATCGTCTCCAGCTGCCGCCTCCGCCTGGATCTCCTCATTATCTTAATCTCATTTATCTTATATTGCATTTCATGTATTGTGATACAATAAATCCCACATAACAATAATATTCGGCCAACTATCTGATAACATTGGTAGGAAGCCAATATATTTGATATCTACGGGAATGATTCTAGTTGGACGACTTACAACCGTGTTTACGTCATCTTCATTGCGGCTATTTTTTGTTACTAGTTTTATTGGGGCATTCCCAAGTTCACCAGCAACTCATAGTCCCTTTATTATTGCAATCGAAATATCATCAAAGAATTATCGAGCAATTATAAACTTACTTTTGGGTACTGGATGGGGATTGGGATTAGCTACCGGAACACTCATTATGTGGTGGCAGCGTGATTTGATAGCATTTTCACTAATAACTATTATACCTTTTGCAATTTATTTATTGATACAAAAGTATGTTTTTAAATTTTAATCTAAGGAAATATTTCTTAAAGATTATTTAAATTTGAGGTGGATGATTGAATTTCCTAGATGCATCCTACATGCATCCAAGAGTTGAAAAAAATGCGAAAATGAATAAAGCTAAGATATCGCATAATCTAACAGAGCAATTTAGTAATGCCCCAATTGCGGAAAAGGTCGCTAAAGTATATACCATCTTAAGTTTGTTTTCGAGCTTAAGATTAGCCAAAAATGTAATCATTCTCGTCTATCCCATGTCTTCAGCAACAATCGTTTATTACTGTTTGATTCGTAGTACTGCAAATTTCGACGGTAATCCTTACTTTACCTATGCTTTATTGGGGTTAGTAGATATACCAGTTTGTATTTTGAATAAGTATGTTTGCAATCGATTTGGACGGCGAATAATAGCTCTTTTTGTATTTTAATGGCAATAATTGGATGCTTAACGATAACATTGGGTACAGTACACTAGTACATTATTTGACAATGAGAAGATAAAATAAAATACGAACTATTTTTTGTTTTAGAATTCCCACACTCAGTTTTTATTACCATCGTATATATTTGCACAAAAGGTGCTGTTGTTTTGATGTTTTCATCATTAGCTATACAAGTTGTTGAAATTTGTCCAACATACGGTCGACAGACTGGAATATCAATGGTTCTAATAATTTCCAACGTTTTTGTATATTAGGACCATTTATAACTGCTTTGGTATGTTTGCAGCATAATAGCATTTTTGGGA
This sequence comes from Weissflogia rhopalogaster, assembly GCA_019419845.2. Taxonomy (NCBI): domain Eukaryota; kingdom Metazoa; phylum Arthropoda; class Insecta; order Coleoptera; family Staphylinidae; genus Weissflogia; species Weissflogia rhopalogaster. The sequence goes on along the minus strand of WSZQ02090490.1, from coordinate 5,227 downwards.
AATTAAAAGCAGGCTAATTGATTTATTTATATTTTCTAGGGAACATTTATGGACTTCAAGTTTCCCTTTTTTGTTTATTCAAGTCTTCCTTTATTAGCTCTTTCATGTTGTCTTTTCTTGCCTGAGACCCTTGATTACCAATTACCGGATTCACTTGAAGATGCCGCCAAATTCGGAGCTAACCAAGATTTTCTGAGAAAGATAAGCAATAATTTTGTTTTACGGTCTAATGAAGCACATGAACTTATTATAATGTATTTTAATATTTTATAATATTGTAATGTAGCTGATAAATACAAAATTAATTAAGCGTAATATTTTTCCGAAATTTATCTCCTTGTATAGGACCCTTATACTCTCGTCTCCTCGACAGTAACTGACGCTAACTGATATTTTGAATTTTCAATATATCTGTGGGGAGTTGTGAGCGTGTTTGATGATGCTCACAAGATAACACGTATTCGAAGTCACAAAATATGTAGTACAAGATGGACTCTCACAAACTCCAAGTAAGTTGCAAAATATAGAAATAAATCATATATTGCTTCAGGATTCCAGACCTACAAAATATACATCTTTAACAGAAGAGAATAGTCATATTTGGTGTTGTATGCCTGTTTGTTTTGTGCTATTTTGTTGGGATGGGAAGGTAAAATATTGTGACTTCTGCGAAGGTTATCTCTTTATGGGCACCAATTAGGTTTTTAAATATTTCAAAGAAAGGTCGTATTTCATTTTATTTTCAACTATGGGTTTTGGTTCTTAATGTAATTTTAGAGAAAATTAATAGGTTTTTATGGTTCTCGACCTTGCAGAAAATTCAGACTATTGCTAGTTCTTGAAAATATGCTTGTTCATCAATTAGTTATCTCTTGCATCCATCTTTGTATACTTTTAATCGTATCGCGAGAATGCCACCCGTACACAAAACTTAGGTAGGTTATGTCACGAATGCGAAAAGGTGATTAAGAAATTCGTATTAAATAACAGGAAAACCACTTCTGGAAAGTTTAGTCCCAAGGCATGTTTTGGGTAGATTAGTGAAGTCGTTTTGAGGAGGTTTAGGTAAAAGTGCGAACAAATAAAGCAGCTTTGAGGTTTCGCAATCGTTATATGTATTCAATCAAGACGCGCTCGCTTCAGCGGTTGGAACACAAGTACGGGTCATCAAAAATCATAATGAGTTGCATTGTGTTACGCAGCATTACGCAATAATGCGTCGGTTACGGTGGGTCATAAATGACTCCACTAAAGAGGCAGCCGAGTATATGGCGGCAAATTTGAATTTCGCCAACAATCCCTCCCGAGGATGACTCTTGAGGTGACATGCATTATGCTGATGGAAGTTAAAGTTCTGTAATCAAAGTACCATGCGAGTAATCGTTAAACTATTCACAGTACAACACCCTTAATAAATCTTCCTCGTTCTTAAATAAAAGTAAATAGATTGGCACATTTAACATTCATTTCGCAATTTAAGATGCGATATTTAGGAGTTTGTTTCTCATACCTGATGCAATTCAAACGACAGGGCTTAGTCATTATATCTACTTACCTTTTTATATATGACATCTATTTAGTGTTTACTCTGTTTATTTTGAAACATTCCTTTAGAATAATCCTTATGTACATCCGAATTCATTATTCGTCTGATGAATTTGTGCAGACATACTACTTCTAGGCTTCCTTGGCTCATTGTCCAAAATCAACCCCTGCAGTCGGCAAAAATCAAATTCGAGTACACAATTAAATGATGATTTCTGCTCATGATAGTGAGCCGCAAAGTTCTTGTTCCCTTTAAAAGACCGAAAACTTTTTTTAACATTTTGTACTTTAGTTCGAATGAATTAAATTGATACATTTATGGCATATGTTAACTTGTTACACTGGGTAAATACAGCAAGTTTCGTATGGCCACTTTATATGGCGTTTATCGTTTGGTGAATTCTAATTTACATTATCGTCCAAAACTTTCTCGGTTTTGCCCTTCCCTATTAGAGCTCTATCGCGTCAACGTGATTGAGACATTGCATTACTTAACACACAATCTATCAGTATTTTGTTGTTTTATTTCGTGCAGCCGTTCTGACCAAGAACAATTAAAATTCCGTAAATCTGAACTTTCGAGGGAATTCATTAAATGTATTTTGATTTTATTCATTCCCCGGAATAATGTCCAGCTTCCAAAATTATTCTGTAATTCTCATATTCCCAAAAATATATCATTTTCTTCACTCAATATTGAGTTTGCTACCTCAGCAAAATTTTCATTCCATACTTTTGTACTTATACGCATCGTGCCTTATTTAGCTTATAAATTTTGTTTTATGGTTGTTTTTGACACTTCTAATCCTTGGGGAAATTCCGTATAAATATTACGCTCAATGATTCCGTCTTAACTGATTGTCTTGACATCTCATTGTAATATGTTTAAATTATAATAATTAATTATAACTAATATTGTTCTAACCAGTGACAGCCTCGAAACAGTCGTGTACATTTAACTAGATCGTATCTTCAGTCTGACCCTATGTTCAATTTGGCTGTTTCCTTATAATTTTTGTGTTACAGCCTTTTAGAATCTATTTTGGATTTCTTTTCGTCTTATGAAGATGGTAGATTAGTTATCGTCAGCACATTGTTTTTGATCACCAAATTATGTTACTGATTTACAGTATCCTTTCTCTTTCAGTTATAGAACATACAATTCACTAATTTTGTAAAGAAACAATATAGCAACTCATCGTTTAGTAGGTCAGCTTTCTCAAATTCATTTTCTTTCCTTTTCAAGTTCAAAAATTATTTTCGACATATTATATGGTTCTCTAGAATCTTGATGATTGGTTTTAGTTTAGTTAGCAATTCCCTCCGTTCTTGATGCATTCTTAGATAGTCAGCCTCTTTTCCTTTTGACATCTTCGATTCGACAAATCGATTTTGATATTTTGTTTTTGATATAGTCTTTAATTGTTTCTGGAGAACAACAAACATTAAAATGAGTCCCAACCAGTGATCACGAACTCACAACAGGGGAGATGTCCCCCCGTTCCTATTAATCCTTCGTTGTGATTGGAATTATCAGTTTCAGATCTGGTCAACCATGGTTCAGTAATATTCAGTATATTATTTGAATCTGGTCAATGTTAACTGAATTTATCCTCGTATACTTCCTTTTCGTAAAAACAAATATCTCTAGACTCAAGTATTTTTCCGAGTCTGGACTGATGAATATATAACTAGTCGCTGTACGACCTACCAACGATTCCTCTTATGGCACGCGTAGAGACTTTGAATCAGGCTTCCTTGGTATCGTCCAGTAAGCTAGGTAACCAAGACGTTTTATTTCTTTACTTACTGGTGATTCATAATTAATTGATTAATGAGGAGTCCTATTATAGGTATATTCTACAGCTTCTAACGATAAATCCTACATTAAGAATGGATGTTGCACACGCCTGAACTCGTGGCGGGTCTCCCCTTAGGTTACCGCGCGTGGTTGTTTACGCGTCGCGTTGTTTTCACCCCTTTGTGCGCATACGCTGCGCACAAAACTTAAGAAGCTTTGGTTTCGCCATGTAAATATGTGGTAAATATACTTCACTTTGTATCCAATATTCAAACGTAAAAGTAAATTGTACTTTCTCCTACATTCTCGTGTCGTGTAATTTGTGTGTGAAGTCGCCGTAAGTTGTCGGTGTATCGAACTTGTTTGCTAGTGAAGTCAATAACGACTTTCGAATAAGGCCCTGCAGATCTTATAAATCTAGGAGATATAAACTCGTTAATATGCTAACGCGGAAAACATGAGTCTAGATTCAAAGATAAAGGCTCTACCACGTTTCTTAATGGTTGAATAAAACATTCCACTATACCACTGTGTTGTACTTATTTGGTATAACCACCCATATATTCTGTACCTTGATCCGAATTTATATAACTCATCTCTTTCAAATAAAATGTTCTAAGCAATATCTAAGCTAATGGGTGAGTAACTGGGTAGTTTTTACCCAGTTCAACAGAATGTATAATCTATAATGGTCGCGTCACTCTTTGTCTCTCGTTTTGTTTATAATTTTGTAAAACCACAAATTTTATAATCCTAGATTTTGTCCTCAAACTCAGTTGTCTGTAGCTCTTTACCGTTTTCCGAATCTTTTGGATTTTCTTTAAATAGGTTACTGATGCATGCCCCATTCGTTCATGCCACAGTATGTTCGTAGAACTTTTGATAAAATCCGGGTGATACTTCTTAAAAATGATTCTGTTTAAAGAATCATAGAAGAATAAATAACTAATTTTGTAGTTTTACGATCAGTTATACAAGTATCAATGCTTGTCATTTTATTATTTGTATTTGTTAATATGTGATTTCATTACTAGAATTGTATCTACCTCTATACTTTGGTGTATTCCTCATTGTTAACTTGTCTTACAATTGTAAAATGGTAGACATTTTTGTCGGTCCATCCACTGTTTATTTTTTCTTTAAAACTTATTGACCAAAACTGGTTTTCATAAGCACATCATGCAAATATATATTGAATTCAGTTTTATTTTGCTGGTGCTCCAATGACAGCAAATTTTCCGACAAAAATCTTAAGTGAACTACATTACTTTGTTTCAGATGCGCTTTATCAGTACTTAAGTGACTGCATTTTGCCCTTCAACTTTACTCCTCTATAAAGATAGCTCATTTAATTTTCATTGAAATCATTAACGAATTGTGACTATAGAGTAAATTATAAAATTCATTCACAGTACTTCTTTTGGTCGACATTGTATTTGTTCGACTCACATGACAGATATATTAAATTTACAACTTTGGGTTCAACCATTTCTTAATTATCCCCTCTTTTCTCATTTCTTTAGTTCTTAGTAATCTGTAATAATTAGTTTTCGTTCTGGTTTGATGGTTGAAATTATTGGCGGAATCTCATGTCCTTCTTTTAAATCTTTTAAGATTTGAAATTATTATTTCCTTGTTTTAAAAGACATTTTTTGATTATTTAGCCTACGTGTAGCCTACGTCTGCTTAAATGTGTCCTATTTCGGCACAGTTTTAACGCCTTCTGGATAATTGCCTGTGTGAAAGAAATCGTGACAATCAAAGTTGGCTCCAATTTGTTGGCTTCTGCCGGAATAATAAATTATTCATTATAAGATGCAACTCGTTTTTCCCTATCTGATGATTTTCAATCTTCAATAAATTATCTAAGAATTGAATATC
>WSZQ02090468.1:0-13761 GCA_019419845.2 Weissflogia rhopalogaster | reverse complement strand
CTAAGTGGTATAACCTCGAAAAATTACTATAAATTACTATAGAGGTTATGTCATTTAACCTAAAACACCAAAGAACTAAGTTATTGAGGTTATAAGGCACAAAATATGACATCGAAAACTCGAAATACCTAGGGTTTTGATTTTTAGAAATTTTAAACTATTTTGAAACTCTTAATAACAGTTTACAAACTTCAACACAAAATCGAAAAAAATGAACCATTAAAATTTTCACAAAAAAGTCCAATGTTACCCCATGGTACCTAATAATTTATTATAATTTTACGAATTGTTAATATTCTTTTTTTCAGACTGTTGCAAATGGCGATGAACGAATGTGGTGGTTAGGCGTACAATTCATCGTCGACAAAACCGCCGATCCTGCCACCGAAATCCGTGAAGCCGAATTAGAACACCGACGACAAGAGGAAGTCCTGCGAAAATTCCGTGCTCACGAGTGCAACATCCTTATAGCAACCCCTGTTCTTGAGCAAGGCTACGACCTTCCCCGCTGCAACCTCGTAGTCAAACTACAACCGCCTTCGACATTCCACTCTTACGTGTATACAAAAGCTCGGGCACGTACTTCCACCGCCCACTACGTCACCCTCGTCCATAATTCTGAAGCCACCGGCACTCTCCGCCGTCTTGCTGAATACAAACAGGTCCAAAAACTCCTACTTTCTCGCAGTGGCAACGTCGAGTCGAATACAACGCATGTAATATACTCGGACCTTTTTTGCAATCGTTACCACGCGTATACGACACCACGTGGCGAAATACTCGCCGTAAACGCGGCGATTCAATTGATAAATCGCTACTGTGCGAAACTACCCAGTGATGCCTTCACCAAACTCGTGCCTGCTTATCACACGCTCTGTGTGAATGGCGACTATCAGTGTCATCTTCGCCTGCCCATCAATTCGCCTGTGAAACTCACCGTTAGCGGACCACTGGCACCATCGGAAATCGTCGCGAAGAAGCTCACTGCGTTTCATATGTGTCAGCTGTTGCATAAGTCGGGTGAGTTGGATGATTCGTTAAATCCGATTACGAAGGAGAGTTTTCGTGCGAACGAAGAAGATTGGAATGACTTTGCTTTGGAGAAAGAAGATGAGGAGTTGAGTTTGGAAAATATTGAGCAACGACCCGGTACAACGAAACGACGACAGTATTACTTTAAGAATGTTGCTGCTGCTTTGCGAACTTGTTTGCCTACGAAAAGGCCACCTACGTTCTTTTATCATATTGTTATGACGCTTACATGTCCCATTCCGGAGGAGCAGAATACCCGGGGTAGACGTATCTATCCGCCTGAAGAATCTATTCAGGGATTTGGATTGCTTACTTCGAAGGAAATACCACCGATTTGTCCCTTTCCAATTTTTACACGATCGGGGGAGGTGAATGTTGGTTTGGAGCTTTGCGAGGAAGATCTGCAGCTTTCGGATAAACAGATTGGACGTATTAGGGAGTTTCAGAATTATACGTTTACGAGTGTTCTTAGGCTGCAGAAATATCAAATGCATTTCGATCCAGAGCATTCATTGAGTAATTATTTTGTGGTACCGACAACAAGAGGTGAGTGTTTTTCTATCTCTGTTATTTTCTTATTATCTTTGACTGTGACTGTTAACTGACAGTTCGCTATGTGTGTGCATGCGAGTGTGGATGGTCATCATGGCTGCGGGTGCGCAAGCCGATCTCTAAAATATCGCATTAATCTCAATCAGGAGATTAGATGAGGATAGTTTCTCCCGCCAAGGGCAATGCAAGGCAAAGAGACCAGAAACTATGTTTTGTTGGTAAAGATTTAATAGGGTAGGCAAACATCTACTTAAATACCGTAGACCCCATTTTTCTTTCCTTCTATAGCTTCCAACGGTGATACAAAAGTAGACTGGGACTTCCTAGATGTAATCTTTGAAAAACGCTACGATCTACCAGCCCACATTCCTGACGACGAACGCAAAGACTACAAATTCGACGCTCATCAGTACAAAGACGCTGTGGTTATGCCTTGGTACCGGAATCAAGATCAGCCGCAGTATTTCTACGTCGCTGAAATTTGCATGCATCTCAGTCCAGCTTCGGCGTTCCCCGGTTCTGAGTACAACACCTTCCGGGATTACTACTTCAAGAAGTATGGCATTAATATTCAGAATAATGAGCAACAACTTCTAGGTTTGTGCATTTCGAAGCATCAATATTCCAGAACTTCAAGCATTGTTATTTTGTTCAGATGTAGACCATACTTCGGCTCGTCTCAACTTCCTAACTCCGAGATATGTTAATCGCAAGGGTGTAGCTCTACCGACATCAAGTGAGGAGACCAAGCGTGCCAAGAGGGAAAACCTCGAACAGAAGCAGATTCTCGTTCCTGAATTATGTGCCATTCACCCTTTCTCTGCTTCTTTGTGGAGGAAGGCTGTGTGTTTACCCTGTATATTGTATAGGGTGAATGCATTGTTAATTTCGGATCAGATTCGATGTGTGGTCGCCAGGGAAATCAAACTTGGACGTGAGAAACTCAATAGAAGTAAGTATATTTGAAGATTTCGGGAGAAAGGATGAATCGGTAGAATATCGGTCAGATAAGAGGTAATCTTCTTTAGGGTATCAAAATTTTCATGACATCCTTCAAAAAGTTAGTAGGCTACATTTAAGACACGAACATAGAGTCTAACTAGTCCACCTCTGCGACAAGCATAAACAGGGTACTTAGATGCACGGCAAAGAAGGTCATAGAATAAAAAATCTTAAACGGGTAGTTACCATCTTTCGAACACAAAAGTGTAGGTACATAACTTGGTAGTATGTATGACAAAAAATACTAGACAAATTTCCTTATATAGTAGGTATTATAATTCTTCATTCCATTTTCCTAAAGATTTCCAATGGGATGCCCTCAACTTCGGCTGGAGTCTCTCCGATGTCCTCAATAAGAACAAACCACAGAAATCAGCAGCCAAGATCCGCGAAGAAGTCATCGACATCATTGACGATATCATTGAGAAAGCAGTAGTAAAGTGTACACAGACTTCCCCCACCCATGAGAATGACCCAGACTGGATGGAGATTGGCACATGGTCCAACGATATGGTCAACTCTGGTCACACAGGAAGTGATTTAGTTCGCTATGGCTCGCCGACTATCTGGGACAACGACGACTACAACTACTACTCTGATAGCGATAGTTTTTGCTCGACAGAGGATGAAGCAGGGGACTCGCAATACGGTGGTTTGCATATTAAGTTCCAAGATGACTATCAAGCTGAAGCTGTGGAAGACCTTGTCAAAGAGGAAACACCTGCCATTCAAGAAATACAAGCTTGGACCAACTCAACCTTGGAAGTGCCCCAAGTCTATGCAGAAAGATTCGAAAACGCTGTGGCGACCAGATATGAACGTCTCCTGCAAAACAACTTCCTTCAGCATGATAAGGACTTCAAGAAAATTGGGAATCAGCTAGATGTCTTCAGACCAACAGTGGCGCCCTCATTAACAGAAAATTATCTATACGAAGTTAGAAAAATCCGGAATCCTGCCATGAATGCAACTCGAAGTCAGATTGAAGGTGAATTTAGTTTTGATGCACAGCCCCAGCTGGAGGATCATCCAGGCCCCAGTCCCAGTTTCATCCTGCAAGCACTTACTATGTCGAATGCCAATGATGGGATCAACTTGGAACGCCTGGAAACGATTGGGGACTCTTTTTTGAAGTACGCTATTACTGATTACCTCTACACCAGGTACGAGAATACCCATGAGGGGAAGTTAAGTCATCTAAGATCAAAACAAGTAAGTAACTTAAATCTTTATCGCCTGGGGAAACGCAAACAGTTGGGGATGATGATGATTGCTTCGAAATTCGACCCTCATGATAACTGGCTTCCACCTTGCTACTGCGTCTCGAAGGAGTTGGAAGAAATCTTGAGTCAGTCCAAAATTCCTGGGAGTTACTTAACTTTAGCCGACTATGTCGAAACGAGACATATGACTATAGAGCAACTCTGTACAAAGTTTCGTAGTCAGGGTGATGAGGAAGATCATGGAGATGATCCGATTATATCTGGGGCAATTCCCTATAACCTTGTAACTCAGCATAGTATACCTGATAAAAGTATAGCAGATTGCGTAGAGGCTCTGATTGGAGCTTATCTGATTGAGTGTGGTCCAAGGGGAGCTTTACTTTTTATGGCATGGTTAGGGATACGAGTTTTGCCAAAACTACCTGAAGGTGGCTACGGGGAACTGTGTATACCAGACTCGCCACTTTTAAGACATGTGCCGAATCCTGAGGGTACGCTAGATGTCCTCCTGAATGGCTATCAGAAGTTTGAAGACATTCTTGGATACACTTTCCATGACAAATCATACTTACTTCAATCTCTGACTCATGCTTCTTACTCCCCTAACACAATAACAGACTGTTATCAACGTCTAGAGTTTCTTGGAGATGCTGTGCTCGATTATCTTATCACCCGGCATCTTTACGAAGATCAACGAATGCATTCCCCTGGAGCGTTGACGGACCTACGTTCAGCGCTGGTAAACAACACGATTTTTGCCTCACTTGCTGTCAAGTTTGAGTTTCATAAATATTTCCGATATCTTTCGCCTGGATTACATCAGGTGATTGAGAAATTTATCAGAATGCAGGAGGAAGCCGGGCATAAAGTTTCCGACGATTTGTATCTCCTTGATGTGGAGGATAGCGAAGAGGTCGAGGATGTTGAGGTGCCGAAGGTTTTAGGAGATGTTTTTGAGTCAGTTGCTGGAGCGATCTTTCTAGATTCTGGAAGGTCTTTGGATGCAGTGTGGACGGTGTATTATCGCATGATGAAGAATGAGATTGAGCAGTTTAGTAATAAAGTCCCCAAGTCACCGATCAGAGAGTTATTAGAGTTGGAGCCGGAGACAGCCAAGTTTGGACGTGCTGAGAAACTAGCTGATGGAAGAAGAGTGCGTGTGTCGGTGGAGGTGTTTGGCAAGGGTACGTTTAAGGGCATTGGACGCAATTATCGTATTGCTAAATGCACTGCCGCCAAGTGCGCCCTGAAGCACTTGAAGAAAATGACAAGATGAAGAGAACTAGCTAAATTAACTCATTTTATTTGCAATTGAATTTTTGTCTTATATTCTGATGTGATGCCAAATTAAATTTTATTCACTTAAGTACTTTAAGAATCAAAATTAGTTTATTGAATATTTTTATTTTGCAATTAATAAATGTGCGGAAATAATCTGGAATTATGAAATTTTGTGACGTAGCGGACTTTGTTGTCGGTTAATCACTGAGAAATGGCTAGACGCGATTTAGATGGTGGTAGTTGCATTGGCGTTGCTCTTGCTTGAAGAACGATCGAAGGTGAACACGGAAGAATCCGTTGGTTGGTAGCGGTTCGTAGAAGGGCAGCAGACGACGCCCTTATCTGGACGCCGTAGACTCGATTGTTTACTTCTACTCAACTGTTAATATTTGAAAACTCTGCAAATAATAGCTTCCGGTTCGACCCAGGCAACCTCTGATCCACCGAATCACTCATTATTCATTTGCTAATTTCAAATGACCCAGTCTAGTGGCTCTTCCCCCTTACATTGATGGTAAAAAAGGCCTAAGGGCTAAAAGGCGGCCCTTTTTGCGTCAGCAACGTTTCAGTGATCCAAACGTGCCTGAACAATAAATCACATTGATTTTGACCCATATCCAAAACAATAGTTGTTGGACTCGAGTCGAGTGATTCCGTGAATAGTTACAGGGATCGTCCTTGAGATTTTACAGTTTGGCTTAACAATCATATTCATATAATTAATTTAATTTTCATTATGCGAGAAAATCTTATTACAAGGAATCTATACGATGTCTGTATTCAGATCAAATCTTACATAATATCAAATTACAAAACAAATATACAATGAAGCGGTGAGCATCTTAACATCATTGGCTGCTGCCTGTCTAATACAAAAAACTACTATTTTACAATTTTGGATCGATTACTATGGTAAACCGTCAGAACTAAAGCTATTCATTTCTTTACCACCGTTGGATGCTTAAGGCGAGAAAAACCAATAGGTGCCTCCCTCTTCAGAGGAGTAGTCGTCATTCTGCCAGGAATCGCTGATGGTGTACCTTTCTGTCCCACACCTGAAGCTGAGCGTGTGAGAGTAATCGAAGGACTTGCCTTGAGTTGACTGGGCTGTAACATAAGATTTTATCTTAAATCTTTTATCCATTACCTTTTTTGAATGCTTACCGTTCTTAGCTTTGAGCGCACATGCTGCAAATTACCCTGTGGTGTTGGCAGCGACCTCTTAGAAGTGAAAGATGCATTCGGTTTCTTTTTGGGTTCATCGACCTTAACGATGATGGTACCCTTTTTCTTAGGCGTTGCCTTTAGTACACTTGGATTTTCCTTGGTCTTGGTCACGTTTAGGTCTGCAACGATTTGGTTTTCGCTCTCGTTCATAGCTAAGGGGCTAATTCGGATATCTGAAATGCGTTTACGCATAAAGACCGGTTTTGAATAGGTTGAATTCCCATCGGAGACGACATCCAGGGCATCTTTGGCGAGGCTGATGATTTTGGTTAGGACATCAGCGACTTTATTCACAGGTTTTATAGGGCTAGAGGTGGTAATGTTGCCCATGTTGACGCTGACTTCGATGTCTTGAAGTGGAGAGCGTTTGGGAGAGAATATTGGACGGGTGTCGAGTTTTTTTGTTGGAGATAATATTTTGGTTTCTTGCTGAAAATGTTAAATGATTGGTTATGAAACGCATAATACACTTTGTTTGGTTAGATTACATGATATACAGGTTACCTTATTTTTTATGTTGCATTTCGTTGTATTTTCCTCAGATTCTGTGGGGATATTGACGATTAGATATTTTTGTCTTGTTGGGTCAGCTTTTCCGGTTATTTCTTGAGGTTTATCCACCATTGTGGCAGAAAACCCGAGCGTTTCTATTAAATTGATGAGGGTTACTATTGGTAATTGATCTTCGTCCTAAAACATGTTCAAGTGATGATAATCACATGGTAGTTCAATGTATTTTAGTAAATTTTAAAACAAATTTTGTAATAAATGTTTGATGTATAGATATTTTGGAAAAACTATTAGGAAAAATAGGCAGTGTGATGTTGTAACCAATTGCTATGGTCATTAGCTTTATTCAAGACTTTTTCAAGGTAATTAGTCATATTAAAGACTACAACTATTGATAAGAATTAATTTTACTTTCTATATCCACCGAGAATCGAAGTCGGGGCCTTGCGCACCGCAGTTATCGAACATATCACTGCGGAATTTGGCTAAGTTAATGCAATTAAAAAACATGCCAAGAACAGCTTTTATTCAAAACTTTTTCGTAATTGTTGATTTTCTGTAATGAGTAAAGAATGTCTCAAGGGCGACCCTCAAAGTCCAAACATTTCTCGAGGGGACCCTCAGATATTCATATTCTGGACTCCAGAACATTGACAAAAAGGTTTTAGGATTATAAAATTAGTATAAACTGAGTTCTTTTGGAGTATAATAGTTTCAAAGAGTATCCTAATTTGTATACTGCCAAAATTGTCGATATTGCAAGTATTAAAGCAATAACACATTAAAATTAAACAAACCTGTGCTATTATTTCATAAAATTATGATAATTCTACTTACAATATCATCAAAAGTATTCAACCAATTTCCAATCTTTTCCCTCATGGCAAGCACGTGTTGACCAGTAGACATCTTGTTAAAAAAATCGCACCGTACTGCAAACGCAACCACCAACTGAAAACTGCATTCGAGTACATACAATAATTCTACAGCAACGTTTAGAGAAGATGGAAAAGAAGGGGTAAAACTAAAGATAAGAAAATGCATTTTGTTTCAGAGTTTAACATGTTGCAGACATTTACAAATATACATTCGATAAATATTTGTAGATATTTTATACACATTTGAAAAAGCTGCGTGATGATCATTTACATAAATACGTACAATGTAAACTTTTTAAAAACGATTAGAAATATGAAACGCGTTAATGACATACTGGTAATTATCACAAAACAGCAAAGAACTGAAATCTTTAAATGGTTAATCCCCCATTAGATAACCAAGAAAAGAGTACGCATAAATAACTTGAAAAAAATTGCACATGATTAAAATATAAAATGCCATAATGACGATAAATGCAATCATTAAATGCTTAAACGTTTAGTAAGAGATCTCAGGGGACATAAAAGCCAGTAAAAGCCACAAAAATAACCTCTCATCAGTCATTAGTTACAATCGTGATTGGACGTTATTAGTTTTGAATAGTTCCTTCTTGTTCTTGGTTCTTCTATTGTTGTTGCCAGTAGTATTTGCATTATGGAGGTTTATAGTTAAATATCCCAGCTGAAAAGATGGTGCTTGACTAGCATATCACGCACGCCATCTTTAAGTGGTTGATTGTTGGTCTCCTTCTTAACCGGCAGTTCCCAGTCGGGGTTGAGGTTAAACGATAGCTGTGAAAGGATACGTAAATCGCACTTGATTTGCACCCACCCTGGGCTGTAAATGAAAGACCACGGTTGGTACCACTTCTGGACGATGTCGATCGAAGAGCAGAGGACTTCCAGCCACAGGTGGAGCACCTGCTCGTTGAGGCCAAGGCAGATGAGACTGCGTAGTTTTACGTCCATCTGGGCGTGGGCGTTGTCATGGGAGAGGTTGATCGCTTGTACAGAACGATAAAGTAACTGAAAATTCATTAAGTTTAAATAAATTATAATAAACGGCATTATTAAACTTTAATGATGACCTATTGACGCCTCTTCCTCGATTTTTGCCCCTTGAAATTTTCCCCATACCCAATAATATCTCAAGGGGGCCAATATGTGGGAAAGATCACAGTTTGACAAAAGCTTACTTAACCTATACGTACCTCTTCAGGAGTTAAAACTTTACCGTCCTCATCTAACCTATAAGTTTTACAAAGCACTAATCGACTGTAGACAGAGTTGAAGTCCTTCTCAACTTCTTTCGTCGCTGCCTCCTCGATGAATAACCAAGGATGACAAGGACCTCCCAAAAAATTGGGTCGTTTCATGCCGTGCTCTAAAACATGCTTGAGGACAGGGCAGAGAGTGCCTCGCACTAGGTCAGTGACGGTTTCGGAGATGCTGTCATCACCAGCACAACTGTACTGTTTGCTGCGTTCGTCGAGAAGTTCCACGAACTTTGCCGGGAACCATCCTGAACCGAATAATTAATTTTATAACATTCTTAATTTTCATCATAACGAAAACTTCGTTTTGAAACCCTCAAAATGAAGATACTTTACCTCGAAGTCCATTTAATTCACCAATCCAGCAGTGTTCGTCCTTCTGGCTGATTATTGTGATGATGTCGTTTTTGCGAAAGCCTAATTCGTCGTCGTCATGTCTTTCAAAGTCTATGAAAAGCATGTACTTATTTATTTTTATAACGTCGGTTATAGGTACTTACCAAGTAAAGCTTTAGCGCGTCGTTTCCGGTTTTTGGATACATTGATATAGTTGGAATGGTCTGCAGCGTGGCTCTCCATGGAATAATCGGCTACCAGAGATATTTCTGAGCTTAGTTTTGGATCTACTTGTAGAAAATGTCTTACAATCTATAAAAAAGATAATTTAAGGTTTTTCAGTGTTATATTGCGAAAAATGTTCTCAGTAGAAATTCTAACAACCGATGCGGAGGTTATATATTTAAAATGTTAATAGTTATTTTTACAATATCATTACGAACTTACAACTGCAAAATACAGCAGCCTATAATTCACTTTAGTTTCTAAGTGCATATGAAAAAGTAACTTCTTAAAATGAAGTTTGCCTTAAACGTATTTTTTCACAAAAGTAAGTCGGTTAAGCATATCTAAACATGTTATTCTCATATATTTTAGCGAATTTTGAGAAATGAAATTAAGAGAGTAACTTATAAACTGACAATAACATTTACAGTGTATCAGTAACAATCTCCAGTCTATCACACTAACCTACAACCGTCAACAATAACCAACAAATTAATCAATTAAATTTGAACAGTTAGAGCACGCGGTCAGAATACTGACATTAAACTCAGCGGAACAACTGGAAATCAGGGCACTGGCGCTGTAATAAATGACAACAATAACCTACAAGCAACTACAATAACCTACAAATAAATCAGTTACAAAGCGCCTTTAAAATACCGACTACAAACTCAACGGGACATCAGCGCGCGCTATTTATGGCAACACTAACCTACAAACTGTGATACAACCCTCAAACAGTAACTTATAAACTAAAACTTATAACCTTAAGACCTACATAAAGTGCAAGACTAACCTATCTTTCACAATAAAATAATGTTAGCCTACCCTAAAAAGTTTAGACTTAAAAATACTATGTATATATAATTTTTAAACCTACCTGCAAAATGCCCTCCCTTAAATCAACAAGAATCTCAGTCTGTTTGATATTCTTACACTTTAAATCACCATCGCCGTTCTCATTAAACAAAAGCAGTTGAATAACCGACTTGGATTTCTTCACTTGCCGCCTAGCAAGATGCTGTTTGGGCAAATTCGGCGCAGCCTCGGGATTACCAACCAAAGCACCCTGATCAGCCATAAGGTAAGCCAGTTGCCTCCTTCTATAAGCCTCAATCATAACATCGTTCAACGATGCTGCGACGTCCATGGATACTTCCAACAATTTATCAACATCATCAATATCGCCTGGTATATCCGACAAAGCGTTAAAAATAGCCGCGGAATTTTCCAACCCCTTCAACTCCGGCTCCCGCATCTTGAGCATACCCAAAGCAACTTGAAACAATACCAACGATCCGTTAAAAAACAGAAGATCCCAAATCCTCAGCAGGATTTTCATATGTACAACACTTGCATACAAAGTGAGAAACCAGTTCATTGTGATTAGCGACAATTCAATATCGTGATTCTTCAAAGTTTCATCGATATCAGGCAGAAAATTGGTAATCAACGTTCGTAAAACCTTCTGATCTGCTTGAATTCCAATCAGCGTTGAGCTATAGTAAGACGCTGGGAGGAGATCCTCGACGATGGTGACCATAATCCAGAAAGCATCCTCTTCTTCGAGTAGAAGTAACAGGGACGCTGCTATCATTCCTGTGCCTTGGCAGTAGCCTATATCTGGGTATAACCAAGCGATGCCTCGAAGGATTCTTCTTAAGCGTGGAATTCCTGTGCTGTTAATGTTACTGAAACACGCATTCGTCGGCATTGTATGCAAAAGATCTTTCTCGATCTGCTTCGAGGTCATCAGGGAATCGTTGCTGGACATCTTAACGATGTCTTTGTAGGTAAGTTCGGATTGTTGCTTTTTCACCAAGGCGCCAGACATACGAAGCCAAAGTTGTGGTCGCATTGAATGTGGTACGCCTTCTTTGATCATCTCACGGAGTTTATCGGTTTGGGGAAGACGTACCTCGACTTTCTCCCAGCTGAGGCTGGAGACTTCTTTGTTATGCGAGAATTCGAGATGAGCGACCCATTTGAGGCGATGTTGGGCGTCTTCCATGAATGGTATGCCTAAAAGTTTGTTGGAGTTTTGCTCGGGGCCGTCTTCTTCATCGACTCGAAAACCAAATTCATCAAATCTTAAATTAAAAAAATAACAACAACCAGAGATTTAGTAGTGATTAAATCCAATCTAGAAAGCATAGTTACCTGGCTGACCATAACATTTAGCAAATCTACTACCGCGTATACCAAACTCAAACTGACAGATCGAAATATGACTCAATCTTGAGCCTTTTTAAAATAACCTAAACCTAACCGAACTTTAACAATTTTAGGTTAATCAAATGTTTTATAATCTAATCCAACCATGAAACCCATTTCAAAGATTGTTGAACTTAACCTAATAACTTTAATCCATTTTAACTTTCCTTCTACTTATTTTAAACTAACCTCACAGAAATCCAACGTTACTTAATATTAAACTTATAATCTCCTAACTGCATTAATAACCTACAAATTTATCCAAAATATCCCGGTGATAACAATATGACCTCTATTGTCACATTAACATTTGTGGTTGTTGTTAAAGAAGTCTGCACCCTTCAGCAGGTTAGGTTAGGTGTTGTAGGACTTTGTAGCAAATTTCAGACTGAATTGATTGGGGCATGATTAGCAATTACCCAACTTTTGGGCGTAAATCTGTTTATCAAAACAAACTATACTTAATGAAGAATCGATCAGTACAAGATTGGACTGTGATATACAGATTGGAAAATATTTTAGAACAAAGATTAAGTTCACATTTTAGTTCCACTCTTTGCCGTTTCGCGATTCGAAGCTAATTCATTTTAAAATGTCCTATTCTACATTTACCTATTCTAATTTACCCCTAAACGGATCTCAATCCATTCTAACCTAACTCTATAACTATATATCATAGGCGAACATATTTAAAGCACCATAACAAAAAACCCGTTGCTACATAACCTATATAAATTCAAAACTAGCTAAACCAATGCAACAACAAATCAAAAACATTTACCTGTATTCAGGCTGTGAATTAGGATCCTCTGGAATAACCGACAACTTCGCCATAATATCCTGCGGCCACATCGATGGTGTTAATGCAGAAAAAGGTCCACCTGGATTAGGAGTAAGCAACTCGTTCATCGATACACCTTCGTGAAATGACTCAGCCAAGCTTTCCTCATCTTCGATTTCAGATATAGCTAATTCCAATTCACGTTTCTACAATCCCATGATTATTATCAACAAATGTCCTCGTAATTATCAATTTCATTAACACTTACATTGTTGTCCTCCTTGCCAACATAGCCTTCATGATCACGATGGTCTCTAAACAGTGACTTAGCTATATCCATTTTAGGTACTATGCCAGAAGATTTACTATCTTCTCACGACACTATCGCACTGGGCATTCAACCTATCTTCATAGAAAAACAACTCGACGTCTTGCAGGTTAATTGTTTTATTAGTCTAGAAATAGTAGTAAATAGCTGTAAATATCAGTAAATAAGTATTTACAACAAGGCAGCTGTTTGTAAGTAGGAAGCAACCTTGGGTACTTGCCTAACCATGGACTAGACCGTATGCCCACTGCTGGCAGCATATTTATGCATATTTTTCGTGTTGTTCTTGTTTGGCGAAGTTCAGGTGAATAACTTTTGGTTAGCACATTGGCGTTAGCTCATAGACAAGAGCAACAAACGATGGGTTTTTGCGAAAGGTGTTTGCGTATGGTTGCACAGCGTTATTTGGTTCGCAGTCTGTTCCGTTGCTGTTATTTGTGTACAATGTGTGTTCCGCGAAATGTCAACACGTAGGGTTTTTTGACATGTTTACAGTCGCTTTCGTCTCTTTTTGTGTTTTGACTTTAGTCAACTTTGGTTGCGTTTTTGACATAATTGGGTTTCCTATATTTCGTTCAATTTGTATTTTCTTGAAGGTTTGATTTTCGAAAGATAGATTGCGCTACTTTCGACTTTACCACTTAAAATTGGAATTATTGGTTTTCTTGAAACACTTTATACTAAAAAAATATATTTGGTCCGTAGAACTGGCCATCGAGCCCACTGCTCCTTTAACTCGGTTTGTTGACAGTTTTTTATAACTATTTTTTGTAATACATGTTATGACATTGTGATTTGTAATGCTACGTTTTTGTTATTGATGTTGTGTTGCTTATCAAGTTGATTTTCATGTGTGAATGTTGAGTTGTTTTTGATAGAAGTTCCTTGTTCTGTGTTG
>WSZQ02090446.1:0-13766 GCA_019419845.2 Weissflogia rhopalogaster | reverse complement strand
CTTGAGAGCATGGAGAGATCGATAGCTGCATCGGTTCAGAAAATAACATGCGATATCCGAACTTTTTGCATGTATTCACCAAAATATAAGAGAAAATCGTTTTTAGATGTGCTTAAACGAGTTATTTTCTTGCAAAAATTCCTTCAAGCGCATCGAGAGATAGATACCTGTAACGGTTCAGAAAATAACGTGCGATATCCGAACGATTTGCATGTTTTCGACAAAATATAAGACAATCATTTTTAGATGTGATGAAACGATTTATTTTGGTGTGAAAATTCGTTTAAGCACATTGAGAGATAGATAGATGCAACGGTTCGGAATATATGCGATATCCGAACTTTTTGCATGTACTCGCCAAAATATAAAAGAAAATCATTTTTAAATGAACGACTTATTTTCTATTGAGAAGTCCTTTAAGCGTATCGAGAGGTCGATAGCTGCAACTGCACAGAAAATAACGTGCGATTTCTGAACTTTTTGGATGTATTCGCCAAAATATAAGAGAAAATCATTTTCATATGTGCTGAAACGACTTATTTTCGTGTGAAAAGTCGTTTAAGCGCATCGAGAGATAGATGGATGCAACGGTTCGGAGAATACGCGATATCCGAACTTTTTGCATGTATTCGCCAAAATATAAGAGAAAATCATTTTTATATATGCTGAAATGACTTATTTTCGTGTTAAAAGTCGTTTAAGCGCATCGAGAGATAGATGGATGCAACAGTTCTGAGAATACGTGATATCCGAACTTTTTGCATGTATTCGCCAAAATATAAGAGAAAATCAATTTTAGATGTGCCTAAACGAGTTATTTTCTTGCAAAAATTCCTTCAAGCGCATCGAGAGATAGATACCTGTAACGGTTCACAAAATAACGCGCGATATCCGAGCTATTAGCATGTTTTCGAAAAAATATTAAAAAAAAAACATTCTTAGTTGTGCTGAAACGTGCTTATTTTCGTTTTTAAAAGTCGTTTAAACACATTGAGAGATAGATAGATGCAACGGTTCGGAAAATACGCGATATCCGAACTTCTTGCATGTATTCGCCAAAATATAAAAGAAATTCATTTGTAGATGTGCTGAAATGATTTATTTTCGTGTGAAAATTCGTTTAAGCGCATCGAGAGATAGATGGATGCAACGGTTCGGAGAATACGCGATATCCGAACTTTTTGTATGTATTCGCTAAAATTTAAGAGAAAATCATTTTTATATGTGCTGAAACGACTTATTTTCATGCAATAATTCCTTCTAGCGCATCGAGAGATAGATACCTGCAACGGTTCACAAAATAACGCGCGATATCCGAACTATTTGCATGTTTTCGAAAAAATATTTAAAAAAATCATTCTTAGTTGTGCTAAAACGTGCTTATTTTCGTTTTTAAAAGTCGTTTAAACACATTGAGAGATAGATAGATGCAACGGTTCGGAAAATACGCGATATCCGAACTTTTTGCATGTATTCGCCAAAATATAAGATAAAATCATTTTTAGATGTGCGTAAACGACATATTTTCGTGCGTAAATTCGTTTAACTGTATCGAGAGATCGATAGATGCAACGGTTCAGAAAATAAGTCGCGATATGCGTACTTTTTGCAGATATTCGCCAAAATATAAGAGAAAATCTTTTTAGATGTGCTGAAACGACTTATTTTCATGTGAAAAGTCGTTTGAGCGCATTGAGAGATAGATAGATGCAACGGTTCGGAAAGTAAGGTGCGATATCCTAATTGTTTGTTAGAATTCGCCAAGATATAAGAAAAAATCATTTTTAGATAAACGACATATTTTCATGCGAAAAGTCGTTTAAGCGCATCGAGAGATAGATAGCAGCAACGGTTCAGAAAATAACGCGCAATATCCGAATTTTTTGCATATATTCACTAAAATATAAGAGAAAATCATTTTTAGATGTGCTGAAACGTCTTATTTTCATGTGAAAAGTCGTTTGAGCGCATTGAGAGATAGATAGATGCAACGGTTCGGAAAATACGATATATCCGAACTTTTTGCATGTATTCGCCAAAATATAAGAGAAAATCATAGTTAGATGTGCCTAAATGATTTATTTCCATACGAAATGTCGTTTAAGCGCATCGAGAGATCGGTACCTGCAACCTTTCGGAAAATAGGATATTCGAATTGTTTGCAAATATTCGCCAAAATATAAGAAAAAAATCATTTTTAGATGTGCTTAAACGACATTTTTTGGTGCGAAAATTAATTTAAGTGTATCGAGAGATCGATAGCTGCAACGATTCTGAAAATAACTCGCGATATGCGTTCTTTTTGCAGGTATTCGCCAAAATATAAGAGAAAATCTTTTTAGTTGTGCATAAACGAGTTATTTTCGTGCGAAAAATCCATTCAGCGCATCGAGAGATCGATACGACTTATTTTCGTGTGAAAAGTCGTTTAAGCACATTGAGAGATAGATAGATGCAACGGATCGGAAAATACGCAATATCCGAACTTTTTGCATGTATTCGCTAGAATATAAGAGAAAATCATTTTTAGATGTGCTTAAATGAGATATTTTCATGCAAAATTCCTTCAAGCGCAACGAGAGATAGATACATGCAATGGTTCAGAAAATAACGCGCGATATTCGAACTATTTGCATCTTATCGACAAAATATAAAAGAAAATCTTTGTAGATGTGCTTAAATGACTTATTTCCGTGCGAAAAGTCGTTTAAGCACATTGAGAGATAGATAGATGTAACGGATCGGAAAATACGCGATATCCGAATTGTTTGCAAGTATTCGCCAAAATATAAGAAAAAATCATTTTAAGATGTGCTTAAGTGACTTATTTCCAGGCGAAAAGTCGCTTAAGCGCTACGAGAGATCGGTACCTGCAACTATTCGGAAAATAAGGCGCGATATCCGAATTGTTTGCAAGTATACGCCAAAATATAAGAAAAATCATTTTTAGATGTGCGTAAACGACATATATTCGTGCGAAAAGTCGTTTAAGGGCATCGAGAGATAGATATCTGCAACGATTCGAGAAATACGCTATATCCTATCTTCTTGCATGTATTCACCAAAATATAAGAGAAAATTTTTTTGATGCGCATAAACGACATATTTTCGTGCGAAATGTCGTTTAAGCGCATCGAGAAATCGATATCTGCAACGGTTCGGTAAACGAGGCGCGATATCTGAATTATTTGCAGGTATTCGCCAATATATAAGAGAAAATCATTTATAGATGTGCTTAAACGACTTATTATAGAATATTTGTGATATTGAACTTGGCAATTTAGTGTGAAGTTTGAATTATATTTGAGAGAAAGTACTTAATAATGTTTTTTTTTTAAGTTTCAATTTAAATTAATTAATTTCTGTGTAGATTCATTTATTATGCTAAATGTTTACATGTTCTTCTTTGATATGTCAATGCTAGCTAGTCTAGGGTCGTTCAAATAAGACTGTATGATAGCAGTTGTGTGAATGAGGTAGGAAAAATCATTACTAAGCAACGGTTCGGAAAACACGCGATATCCGAACTTTTTGCATGGATTTGCAAAAATATAAGAGAAAATCATTTTTAGATGTGCTTAAATGACGTATTTTCGTGCGAAAATCGTTTAAGCGCATCGAGAGATCGATACCTGCACCGATTCGGAAAATAAGGCGCGATATCCGAATTGTTGGCAAGTATTCGCCAAAATATAATAAAAAAATCATTTTTAGATGTGCGTAAACGGTATATTTTCTTGCGAAAAGTCGTTTAAACACATCGAGAGATCGATATCTGCAACGTGTCTGAAAATAAGGTGCGATATCCTTATTATTTGTTAGAAATCGCCAAGATATAAGAAAAAATCATTTTTAGATAAACGACATATTTTCATGCGAAAGTCGTATAAGCGCATCGAGAGATCGATAGCTGCAACGGCTGAGAAAATAACGCGCAATATCCGAATTTTTTGCATATATTCACTAAAATATAAGAGAAAATCATTTTTAGATGTGCTGAAACGACTTATTTTCATGTGAAAAGTCGTTTGAGCGCATTGAGAGATAGATAGATGCAACGGTTCGGAAAATACGCGATATCCGAACTTTTTACATGGATTCGCAAATATATAAGATAAAATTATTTTTAGGTGTGCATAAATGACGTATTTTCATGCGAAAAGTCGTTTAAGCGCATCAAGAGATCGATAGCTGAAACGGTTCGAAAAATACGATATATCCGAACTTTTTGCCTGAATTCGCCAAAATATAAAAGAAAATCATATATACATGTGTTTAAACATCTTATTTACTTGCGAAAAGTCGTTTAGGCGCGTCGAGAGATCGACAGCTGCAAAGGTTCAGAAAATAACGCGCGATATGCGTACTTTGTGCAGGTATTCGCCAAAATATAAGAGAAATATTTTTAGTTGCGCATAAACGAGTTATTTTCGCGCGAAAAGTCCTTTAAGCGCATTGAGAGATAGATAGATAGATAGATGCAACGGCTCAGAAAATAACGCGCGAACTTTTGGCATGTATTCGCCAAAATATAAGAGAAAATCATTTTTAGATGTGCTTAAACGACTTATTTCCAGGCGATATGTGGTTCAAGCGCATCGAGAGATCGGTACCTGCAACAATTCGGAAAATAAGGCGCGATATCCTAATTGTTTGCTAGAATTCGCCAAGATATAAGAAAAAATCTTTTTTAGATAAACGACATATTTTCATGCAAAAAGTCGTTTAAGCGCAACGAGAGAACGATAGCTGCAACGGTTCAGAATATAACGCGCAATATCCGAATTTTTTGCATATATTCACTAAAATATAAGATAAATTCATTTTTAGATGTGCTGAAACGACTTATTTTCATGTGAAAAGTCGTTTGAGCGCATTGAGAGATAGGTATATGCAACGGTTCGGAAAATACGCTATATCCGAACTTTTTGCATGTATTTGCCAAAATATAAGAGAAAATCATTTTTATATGTGCTGAAACGACTTATTTTCGTGCAATAATTCCTTGAAGCGTATCGAGAGATAGATACTTGCAACGGTTCACAAAATAACGCGCGATATCCGAACTATTTGCATATTTTCGAAAAAATAAAAATAAAAAATCATTCTTAGTTGGGCTGAAACGTGCTTATTTTCGTGTGAAAAGTTGTTTAAGCACATTGAGAGATAGATATATGCTACGGTTCGAAAAATACGATATATCCAAACTTTTTGCATGTGTTCGCCAAAATATAAGGGCAAATCAATTTTAGATGTGCTTAAATGAGTTATTTTCTTGCAAAAATTCCTTCAAACACATCGAGAGATACCTGTAACGGTTCAGAAAATAACGTGCAATATCCGAACTATTTGCATGTTTTCGACAAAATATAAAAGAAAATCATTTTTAGATACGCTGAAACGATTTATTTTCGTGTGAAAATTCGTTTAAGCACATAGAGAGATAGATAGATGCAACGGTTCGGAAAATACGCGATATCCGAACTTTTTGCAAGTATTTGCCAAAATATAAGAGAAAATCATTTTTATATGTGCTGAAACGACTTATTTTCGTGCAATAATTCCTTGAAGCGTATCGAGAGATAGATACCTGCAACGGTTCACAAAATAACTCGCGATATCTGAACTATTTGCATGTTTTCGAAAAAATACAAAAAAATCATTCTTAGTTGGGCTGAAACGTGCTTATTTTCGTGTGAAAAGTCGTTTAAGCACATTGAGAGATAGATATATGCAACGGTTCGGAAAATACGCGTTATCCGAACTTTTTGCATGTATTCGCCAAAATATAGGAGAAAATTATCTTTAGATGTGCTGCAACAACATATTTTTGTGTGAAAATTCGTTTAAGCTCATCGAGAGATCGATAGCTGCAACAATACAGAAAATAACATTCGATATCCGAACTTTTTGCATATATTAGCCGAAATAATGAGAAAAACATGCTTATATGGGCCTAAACGACATATTTTCGTGCGAGAAATAATTTAAGCGCATCGAGAGATCGATACCTGGAACTGCACAGAAAATAACGTGCGATATCAGAACTTTTTGCATGTATTCGCCAAAATATAAGATAAATTTATTTTTATATGTGCTTAAATAGGTTATTCTCATGCGAAAAGTCCTTCAAGTATATCGACAGATCGATACTTGCAACGGTTCTGAAAATAACTCGCGATATCCTAACTATTCGCATGTATTCACCCAAATATAAAAGAGAATCATTTCTAGATGTGCTGAAACGACTTATTTTCATATGAAAAGTCGTTTAAGCTCATTGAGAGATCGAAAGCTGCAACAGTTCGAAAAATACTCGATATCCGAACTTTTTGCATGTATTCGCCAAAATATAAGGGAAAATCATTTTTAGATGTGCATAAACGACTTATTTTCTATTGAAAAGTCGTTTAAGCGCATCGAGAGATCGATAGCTGCAACTGCACAGAAAATAACGTGCGATATCAGAACTTTTTGCATGTATTCCGGGCGAAATGTGGTTTAAGCGCATCGAGAGATGGGTACCTGCAACAATTCGGAAAATAAGGCGCGATATCCGAATTGTTTGGAAGTATTCGCCTAAATATAAGAAAAAATCATTTTTAGATGTACGTAAACGACATATTTTCGTGCGAAAATTCCTTTAACTGGATCGAGAGATCGATAGCTGCAACGGTTCAGAAAATAACGCGCGATATGCGTGCCTTTTGCAGGTATTCGCCAAAATATAAGAGAAAATCTTTTTAGTTGCGCATAAACGAGTTATTTTCGTGCGAAAAATCCTTTAAGCGCATTGAGAGATCGATACCTGCAACGGTCCAGAAAATAAGGTGCGATATCCTAATTATTTGTTAGAAATCGCCAAGATATAAGAAAAAAACATTTTTAGATAAACGACATATTTTCATGCGAAAGTCGTTTAAGCGTATCGAGAGATCGATAGCTGCAACGGCTCAGAAAATAACGCGCAATATCCGAATTTTTTGCATATATTCACTAAAATATAAGAGAAAATCATTTTTAGATGTGCTGAAACGACTTATTTTCATGTGAAAAGTCGTTTGTGCGCATCAAGAGATCGATAGCTGAAACGGTTCGAAAAATACGATATATCCGAACTTTTTGCATGTATTCGCCAAAATATAAAAAAAATCAATTTTAGATGTGCGGCAACGACCTATTTTCGTGTGAAAAGTCGGTTGAGCGCATCGAGAGATCGTTATCTACAACGGTTCGAAAACTATGCTATATCCGAACTTTTTGCATGTATTCGCCAAAATATAAGAGCAAATCATTTTAAGATGTGCTGAAATTACTTATTTTCGTGCGAAAGATCCTTTAAGCGCATTGGGAGATCGATGCCTGCAACGGTTCAGAAAATGACGCTCGATATCCGTACTTTTTGCAGGTATTTGCCAAAATATAAGAGAAAATCTTTTTATTTGCGTGTAATCGAATTATTTTCGTAGGAAAAGTCCTTTAAGCGCATCGAGCGATCGATAGCTGCAACGGTTCAGAAAATAACGCGCGATATCCGAACTTTTTGCATGTATTCGCCAAAATATAAGAGCAAATCATTTTAAGATGTGCTGAAATTACTTATTTTCGTGCGAAAGATCCTTTAAGCGCATTGGGAGATCGATGCCTGCAACGGTTCAGAAAATGACGCTCGATATCCGTACTTTTTGCAGGTATTTGCCAAAATATAAGAGAAAATCTTTTTATTTGCGTGTAATCGAATTATTTTCGTAGGAAAAGTCCTTTAAGCGCATCGAGCGATCGATAGCTGCAACGGTTCAGAAAATAACGCGCGATATCCGAACTTTTTGCATGTATTCGCCAAAATATAAGAGAAAATCCTTTTTAGATGTGCTTAAACGAGTTATTGTCGTACGAAAAGCCATTTAAGCACAGCGTGAGATCGATACCTGCAACGGTTCATAAAATAACGCGTGATATCCGAACTTTTTGCATGTATTCGCCAAAATATAGGAGAAAATCATTTTTTGATGTGCTGCATCGACTCATTTTCATGTGAAAATTCGGTTGAGCGCATCGAGATATCGTTAGCTGCAACGCTTCGAAAACTACGCTATATCCGAATTTTTTGCATGTATTCGCCAAAATATAAGAGCAAATCAATTTTAGATGTGCTGAAATGACCTATTTTCGTGTGAAAAGTCGGTTAAGCGCATCGAGATATCGTTAGCTGCAACGCTTCGAAAACTACGCTATATCCGCACTTTTTGCAGGTATTCGCCAAAATATAAGAGAAAATCTTTTTATTTGCGTGTAAACGAGTTATTTTCGTAGGAAAATTCCTTTAAGCGCATCGTGAGATCGATAGCTGCAACGGTTCAGAAAATAACGCGCGATGTCCGAACTTTTTGCATGTATTCGTCAAAATATAAGAGAAAATCATTTTTAGATGTGCTGCAACGACCTATTTTCGTGTGAGAAGTCGGTTAAACGCATCGAGAGATCGTTAGCTGCAACGGTCCGAAAACTATGTTATATCCGAACTTTTTGCATGTATTCGCCAAAATATAGGAGAAAATCATTTTTAGATGTGCTGCATCGACTCATTTTCGTGTGAAAATTCGGTTAAGCGCATTGAGAGATCGTTAGCTGCAACGCTTCGAAAACTACGCTATATCCGCACTTTTTGCATGTATTCGCCAAAATATAAGAGCAAATCAATTTTAGATGTGCTGAAAAGTCTTATTTTCGTGTGCAAAGTCATATAAGCGCATCGAGAGATAGATAGCTGCAGCGGTTCGGAAAATACGTGATATCCGAACTTCTTTCATGTATTCGCCAAAATATAAAAGTAAATCATTTTTAGATATGCGGAAGTGACTTATTTTCATGTGAAATATCGTTTAGGCGCATCGAGAAATCGATAGCCGCAACGCTTTGGAAAATAACGCCCGATATCCGATCTTATTGCATGTATTCGGCAAAATATAAGAGAAAATCTTTTTAGATGCGCTGAAATGACTTATTTTAGTGCGAAAAGTCGTTTAGGCGTATCGAGAGATCGATAGCTGCAACGGTTCAGAAAATAACGCGCGATGTCCGAACTTTTTGCATGTATTCGCCAAAATATAAGAGAAAATCCTTTTTAGATGTGCTTAACCGAGTTATTGTCGTACGAAAAGCCATTTAAGCACAGCGTGAGATCGATACCTGCAACTGTTCAGAAAATAACGCGTGATATCCGAACTTTTTGAATGTATTCGCCAAAATATAAGAGCAAATCATTTTTAGATGCGCTGAAATGACTTATTTTAGTGCGAAAAGTCGTTTAGGCGTATCGAGAGATCGTTAGCTGCAACGGTTCGAAAACTATGCTATATCCGAACTTTTTGCATGTATTCGCCAAAATATAGGAGAAAATCATTTTTAGATGTGCTGCATCGACTCATTTTCGTGTGAAAAGTCTGTTAAGCGCATCGAGAGATCGTTAGCTGCAACGCTTCGAAAACTACGCTATATACGCACTTTTTGCATGTATTCGCCAAAATATAAGAGCAAATCAATTTTAGATGTGATGAAATGACTTATTTTCGTGTGAAAAGCCATTGAAGCGCATCGAGAGGTCGATACTCGACATCCGAACTTTTTGCATGTATTCGCCAAAGTATAATAGAAAATCATTTTTAGATTTGCGGAAGTGACTTATTTTCATGTGAAATATCGCTTCGAAACCTACGCTATATCCGAACTTTTTGCATGTATTCGCCAAAATATAAGAGAAAGTCAATTTTAGATGTGCTTAAACGAGTTATTTTCATGCGAAAAGTCCTTCAAGTGCATTGATCGATCGATACCTGCAACGGTTCAGAAAATAACGCGCGATATCCGAACTATTTGCATGTATTCGCCAAAATATAAAATATAATCATTTTTAGATGTGCTTACACTACTTATTTTCGTGCGAAATGTCGGTTAAGCGTATCGAGCGTATGCAACGGATCGGAAACTAAGACGCAATATCCGATTTGTTTGCAATTATTCGCCAAAATATATGAAAAAATACTTTTTAGATGTGTTTAAATGACTTATTTTTGATTGAAATGTCGGTTAAACGCATCGATAGATCGATAGCTGCAACGGTTCGGAAAATAAGACGCGATATCCGAATTGTTTGCAAGTATTCACCAAAATATAAAACAAAATCATTTTTAGATGTGCTTAAACGAGTTATTTCAAATCATTTTTAAATATGCTGCAACGACTTATTTTCATTTGAAAAGTCGTTTATGCGCATCGAGAAATCGATACCTGCAACGCTTCAGTATATAATGGCGCGATATCCAAAATTGTTTAATGTATTCGCCAAAATATAAGAGAAAATCATTTTTAGATGTGCTGCAACGACTTATTTTCATATGAAAAGTCGGTTAAGCACATCGAGAGATCGATAGCTGCAACGGTTCAGAAGATAACACGCGATATCCGAATTGTTTGCATGTATTCGCCAAAATATAAAAGAAAATCATTTATAGATGTGCTGAAACGGCTTATTTTAATGCGAAAAGACGATATTCGATATTCGAACTTTTTGCTTGTATTCGCCAAAATATAAGAGAAAATCATGTTTAGACGTGCACAAATGACTTATTTTCGTGTGAAAAGTCGATTCGGCGCATCGAGAGATCGATACCTGCAACGCTTCAGTATATAATGGCGCGATATCCAAAATTTTTTAATGTATTCGCCAAAATATAAGAGAAAATAATTTTTAGATGTGCTGCAACGACTTATTTTCATATGAAAAGTCGGTTAAGCACATCGAGAGATCGATATCTGCAACGGTTCGAAAAATACGCTATATCCTAACTTTTTGCATGTTTTCGCCAAAATATAAGAAAAAATCATTTTTAGACGTGCGTAAACGACTTATTTTCGATTGAAACGTCTTATAAGCACATCGAAATATCTATAGCTGCAACGGTTCAGAAAATAACACGCAATATAAATATAAGTGAAAATCATTTTCAGATGTGCTGAAATTACTTATTTTCGTGCGAAATATCCTTTATGTGCATCGAGAGATCGATACCTGCAACGGTTCAGAAAATGACGCGCGATATTCGTACTTTTTGCAGGTATTTGCCAAAATATATAAGAAAATCATTTTTAAAAATGCTGCAACGACTTATTTTCGTTTGAAAAGTCGTTTATGCGCATCGAGAAATCGATGGCTGCATCGGTTCAGAATATAACGCGCGATATCCGAACATTTTGCATGTATTCGTCAAAATATAAGAGCAAATCAATTTTAGATGTGATGAAATGACTTATTTTTGTGTGAAAAGTCGTTTAGGCGTATCGAGAGATCGATAGCTGCAACGGTTCAGAAAATAACGCGCAATGTCCGAACTTTTTGCATGTATTCACCAAAATATAAGCGAAAATCATTTTTAGATGTACGTAAACCAGTTATTTTGATGTGAAAAGCCATTTAGGCACATCGAGAGATCGATACCTGCAACGGTTCAGAAAATAACGCGCGATGTCCGAACTTTTTGCATGTATTCGCCAAAATATAAGAGAAAATCATTTTTAGATATGCTGAAAGAACTTATTTTAGTGTGAAAATTCGTTTAGGCGCATCGAGAGATCGATAGCTGCAACGGTTTGAAAACTACGCTGTATCCGAACTTTTTGAATGTATTCGCCAAAATATAAGAGTAAATCATTTTTAGATATGCTGAAATGACTTATTTTAGTATGAAAAGTTGTTCAGGCGCATCGAGAGATCGATAGCTGCAACGGTTCAGAAAATAAAGCGCGATGTCGGAACTTTTTGCATGTATTCGCCAAAATATAAGAGTTAATCATTTTTAGATGTGCTGAAACGACTTATTTTCGTATGAAAAACCATTGAAGCGCATCGAGAGGTCGATACTCTTTATCCGAACTTTTTGCATGTATTCGGCAAAATATAAGAGAAAATCATTTTTAGATATGCCGAAGTGCCTTATTTTCATGTGAAATGTCGTTTAGGCGCATCGAGAAATCGATAGCCGCAACGGTTTGGAAAATAACGCGCGATATCCGAACTATTTGCATGTATTCGCCAAAATATAAGAGTTAATCATTTTTAGATGCGTTTAAATGACTTATTTTCGATTGAAAATTCGTTTAAGCGCATCGAGGGATCGATAGCTGCAACATTTCGGAAAATACGCTATATCCAAACTTTTGGCATGTAATCGCCTAAATATAAGAGAAAGTCAATTTTAGATGTGCTTAAACGAGTTATTTTCATGCGAAAAGTCCTTCAAGCGCATTGAGAGATCGATACCTGCAACGGTTCAGAAAATAACGCGCGATATCCGAACTATTTGCATGTATTCTCCAAAATATAAAACATAATCATTTTTAGATGTGCTTAAACGAGTTATTTTCGATTGAAAATTCGTTTAAGCGCATCGAGGGATCGATAGCTGCAACGGTTCGAAAAATACGCGATATCCGAACTTTTTGCAGGTATTCGCCAAAATATAAGATGAAATTATATTTAGTTGCGCATAAACGAGTTATTTTCGTGCGCATCGAGAGATCGATACCTGCAACGGTTCAGTAAATAAGGCCCGATATCCGAATTGTTTGCATGTATTCACCAAAATATAAGAGAAATTCATTTATAGTTGTGCTGAAACGGCTTATTTTTATGTGAAAAGTCGATATTCGATATTCGAACTTTTTGCTTGTATTCGCCAAAATATAAGTGAAAATCATGTTTAGATGTGCTTAAACGACTTATTTTCGTGTGAAAAGTCGTTTCGGCGCATCGAGAGATCGATACCTGCAACGCTTCAGTATATAACGGCGCGATATCCGAACTTTTTGAATGTATTCGCCAAAATACAAGAGAAAATCATTTTTAGATGTGCTGCAACGACTTATTTTCATGTGAAAAGTCGGTTAAGCGCATTGAGAGATCGATAGCTGCAATGGTTCGAAAAATACGCTATATCCTAACTTTTTGCATGTTTTCGCCAAAATATAAGAGAAAATCATTTTCAGATATGCTGAAATTACTTCTTTTCGTGCGAAATATCCTTTAAGCGCATCGAGAGGTTGATACCTGCAACGGTTCGGAAAATAAGGCGCGATATCCGAACTTTTTGCATGTATTTGCCAAAATATAAGAGAAAATCATTTTTAGGTGCAATTAAACGAGTTATTGTCGTACGAAAAGCCGTTTATGCACAGCGAGAGGTCGATACCTGCAATGGTTTAGAAAATAACACGCGATATCTGAACTTTTTGCATGTATTCGCCAAAACATATAAGAAAATCATTTTTAGATGTGCTGCAACGACTTATTTTCGTGTGAAAAGTCGGTTAAGCGCATTGAGAGATCGTTAGCTGCAACGGTTCGAAAACTACTCTATATCCGAACTTTTTGCATGTATTCGCCAAAATATAAGAGCAAATCATTTTTAGATATGCTTACACGACTTAATTTCGATTTAAAAGTCGTTTAAGCACGTCGAGTGATCGATAGCTGCAACTGTTCGGAAAGTATCATGCGATATCTGAACTTTTTGCATGTATTCTCCATAATAATGAGAAAAACATGTTTAGATGTACGTAAACGACATGTTTTCGTGCGAAAATGATTTTGGCGCATCGAGTGATCAATAGCTGCAACGGTTCAGTAAATAACGAGCGATATCCGAACTTTTTGCATGTATTCGCCAAAACATAAGAGAAAATCATTTTTAGATGTGCTGCAACGTCTTATT
>WSZQ02090435.1:0-13773 GCA_019419845.2 Weissflogia rhopalogaster | reverse complement strand
ATTTGCATTTATGCAAGCGTTTGATGAAAAATAACGACATTGGACGAATCGTTTGTCAATCTAAATGTTGATAAATGTGCACGGTTTCAGTTTTCAAAAACGAAAAAGTTGGGGATTTAAAAAAAAAAAAGTCACATTTTGATCAAATTTTCAAGACCATGAAAATAAGGATCTAGAAAATTCAGGTTAAGGCGTTATCAGGTCAGTTTTGAATTATATTTAACCTAAAATAAGAAGAAGCAATACATTTAAAAGAACATAATAGATTAACAGAAAAAATCAAATTGTTTCTTAATTACAGTATATATCCATAAATAAAATCAAGAAATTCTCTTGATTCATAGAACTGAGATTAAAAGTAAATACATTTCTTATTGTAATATTTTTATAAAGCTTTTACAGTTATACTACGAGCTATTAACATATTGAAAGAGAGTCTCTTAAGAGTATAGATGCATATTATAAATGAAGAAAATGTTTTACGGTACAATTTATATCATGGTGGCATGTTGCCGAGCAGTAATGGTAATGGAGGACAAACAACATCGAGGGGTGGGAAACATATTGCACGTATTATATTACGCTTCTGATATTGCCTTCTTGCCTTGTGTGCTTAGAACGAAAACAGAAGCGAACGCATGTCTGGCTAAACAAACACATCGTTGGAAAGAACTCGGTGGTAATGTCCCATGGGATAAAACCAGCAAGTCATAAACTCTGGATGCGCCACTCTGGAATAGCCAAGAAAAAACATGCAGAAAAAAGAACTACAGTATGAAAATGGGGTTTGTTCTAAAAAAATATAGTCGGGTCCCCTGTATATTTTTTAGATCAGAAAAAATACGAAGGAGAAAGAAAACGGAATTTGCATTGGATTAGAACTAAATTACATTTGAATATTAACACTATAAATACATCAAGGATAGCGGTAAGAAGTATGGGTAGGCGGATGAAGTCAGATGAGCGTCACGATGTCGGATTACAGGACGTCGGATTAAGATATTAAGCTATCTTGGGGTTTTGTATCGAAATTAATTGCTAATTGTCGTGTCTTGTAGGGTTTGTCAGTGTTGCTAAATTTAGTCGCTGATTACGGCCGTCTTGAGGTGTGGCGTTTGGAAGTTCTTTTGGCTGGTGACATTCATGCACGGGTGGCGTGTCTGTTTTCTAGCGTTTTCTGTGTTTAGGAAAGATTCACCTTGGCGTACCACCCTCGCATCGGGAGGGCGGCTTTGGCGCCCGCTTTGAAAAGGCCAGAATCAGATT
Source organism: Weissflogia rhopalogaster (assembly GCA_019419845.2). Classification (NCBI taxonomy): domain Eukaryota; kingdom Metazoa; phylum Arthropoda; class Insecta; order Coleoptera; family Staphylinidae; genus Weissflogia; species Weissflogia rhopalogaster. Next base: position 12,507 of record WSZQ02090435.1, on the reverse strand, counting down.
ACCCTCCGAAATGATATTTGGCGACGTCGCGTTTAGTCTGGGATTCGTCGCTGCCGCCCCCACTCCCCCCGCACCCCCCAAGCGCTTGCCGCCTTGTAAAGTCACAGCGGCGGGGCGCATAATGCTTACCGCTCTTATAGATCGACATCGAATCTCGTTTTCGTTTTGTGCGCGTCTCTTCAGTCCTTGGCGGTGAGCGTTTTTTGGCTTGGGTTTTCCTAGGCGTTCGATTCGCCCTTACGTGTGGTTGAGGGAGGGACAGGAAAGCGGTAGATGGTAAAGACTTATTGATTAGTATTTGGTATTCGTATAGGTTTTGACTTTTTGCAGCTTCTTATATTATATTGTAGCCTGGGATTAACATAAATGTAAATATTTCAAGACATTTTAAGATGTTTATATTGTCTATTGAAACTTGATAAGAAAATAAAGTAAATCACTAAAGAAACGCTCACAGTTACGAGGTCTCGTGTGAAATTTCAGAACCCTTTGAGGTCAATACAGGAGTAAGACGGGAGGATGGGCTGTTCCCTCTGCTCTTTAACTGTATATAAGGTGGTGAGAGAATGGCGGAGAAGAATGGAAGAGGAAGGAATCCCTAAACTAAAAATTGGACGACTGAAGGATAACTTTGAAATTGATTGTCTAGCTTTTGCGGACGATCTGGCAATACTTACGGAAAACATGGAAGACGCAAGAAGTCAGATAAATATACCGAAAGAGACCGAAGAAAAGGCGGGACTGCAAATATCGTATGAGAAGACAGAATACATAACCAATAGAAAAGATGCTCCAAAACTGATTACAATAAAATATGAGAAAATTAAAGTCTTTAACAAGTTCAAGTGAAATAATCCAACCAAAAGCAATTGACAAAGAAGAGACCCTAGCAAGAACAAGAAAAATGGAACTAGCCTTCCAGTTGATAAACAATATATACAATAAGAAGTCCATATCTATAAATGCAAAGCTAAGGCCCTACAATACCGATAGTAAACCAGTGGGCCAATATGCCTCAGAATGCCTTATACTGAACACAACCAGACAGTTAGAGAAAATAGAAAAAAAGGAAAGAAAAATAATACGAAAAATCTTAGGACCGAAGTATGAAGAAGGAACATGGAAACTTAAAAGCAATAGAGAGATCTGCACAACAAGCGAAAATATCAGACACGATTAGGAGAAGAAGAGAAACCTTCTACGGACACATCAAAAGAATGAACGAAGGAGGACTGATAAACTATTTAATTATTTCGACAAAAACACTAAAACACAGCAACCTGGTTCAAAGAGGCCAGGAAAGTCATGAAATAAATAAAACTAGATGGTGGAGAATAGAAAAAACTTAAACTTAAGAGAGAAGATCAGGGATTTTGGGGGTTTCCAAGAAAAGGGAGAAGACTGGAGCAAAATAGACAGAAGAAAGAATGAAGAACACTGGAAGAGAAGAATGAGGAGAGAAACATAATTATGGAAAACCATTTCACGTGATCCTTAGTCGGCCTAAATCGATAGAAAAAGAAATCATTTATAATTAGTTTTCTAATAAAAATAATAATATCTCAAATTTATTACATCAATTTATTTTTAAAACTTCTTGAAGGGAAACTGCTTTATTAAATTCCCGGTTGGTATTAAAAAAATCAAGGAATACGTTAATTAGTGCGAAGCGTTACTTATTAAATATTTAATATCCACCATGCAACACTATACAAGAATTAACTTCGTTAAACCCAGATAATCAACATATCTCGCAACTGACCAACAAGTATCCAACATTATTTAATTTACAAACATATTGACGTTATAAAGACAATTATAGCGACAACTAATTATAAAACTCCTCTAATTAACGCTATTACTAGTTTAAATTAAACTGGTATATTTTCTCGCATTTAATAATCAATGGTTTGAGTCTCTAATTAACGCCGTTGGTTCATTAAAAAGGACCGCAACGTTTCCTCCGTTACACCGCTTCTGATTTACCTTCAAGCATCTCATAATTCCGAAAAAAAAAACGAACCCAACGTCGGCAGGCATACATCTCATCAAAATAAGATTTGATAATTTCAAAAATAATTATGCCATCTGAATAAAGTCGTGGCGCGACGATGAAGGCTCGCCAACAGCTCAATTACGCCATGCATTGCAGAATAGTCTCGCGTGTGGGGCGCACCGACCGGATGTACTGCAAACTTTTTTAATGATCGCCAAAAACAAACTGTATGCGCTGCGGTTTTGAATAGCTCTGTGGTGGTGCCGGGGCCGTCACGTTGCGAGGGTATATCATTAATTAGAATAGCCCGCAGCCATTTCAGCTTTTTTTTAACGTCGTCGCAAAAGATGCGACAACGACATCAGATGATCTCGGCGCACAATAAAAATCCGTTTTTTAATTAATAATAATACTACAACTGCGGGCGTGCCAACGCGCCAGCGAGATACTGCACTGCTCCCGTGTGCAAAATAACGAAATAAATCTCGCGGCAACTACTTCAAGTACCCCGTCGGTCGCGTACTCTCCTCATTACCGTCGCGCAGAATTCAAGCTGGCGGCTTTCATCGCCGACAGTGAAATTTCGCTAGAAGTGCCGTCGAGTACCGAATGCAACCGCCAACCCACTCACACACACACACATAGACATATATACCCAGAGCCTTCCATGGCAGCGACAAACAATGCGCAACCATCTAATGAGCTTCGAATTTATTTTTTTTAATCCGCGCCGTGTTAATAGAACCGCTATGGAAATTCGCTGTTCTCTTCGAGTATTTAAATATGCGCGTATAAAAATGCAATAAAATTTGGTTTACATGAACGTGATGCACTTGAACGTTATGCGCTGCGGTAATTCCCATTTCACTCTATTTTAATTACCTTCTTTGGTATCCGCACATCGGCATCTAGGTAAACTGTTGCTGAGCTCTCATGGTGCGGTCGTAATAATTATTTACGTAAGATTACATCGTTTCATCGCTTTTTATGTATTTTTTAACATCGGTTTTTATTTGTTTTTTTTTTGTTTGAGTTTACCGAGCATCGACTGCAAATGGTCATTAGCTCTATTCAATTCTTTTTCAATGTAATTAGTCATATTAGCTTATACTATTGATAAGAAGAAGAATTCACTTTTCTATGCGTCCCCACCGAGAATCGAACCCGGGACCTCATGGTCAGTAGCCATAGACCAGATCACTGCGCCACTTGGCTGGATTATTTGGTTATTATTTTAATTTAAATTTATACTCGTATAAAACGGGAATTATACCTAAATATGGCTGCGATAAATACTATTTATGTAAAGGTTACAATGTTTTATTTTATTTTTTTGTTTTTTTGTATGAATTTATGAATATGTATGTTGTATATTTTATATCTATTTAGTTGTATATGCAATGAGCATAGCAACATTGTTGCTTATTGTTAATTAAGGAATCTTCCCTACAATTGAGAGGTGTTTTGGCAATTTGGAATATTTGTTGTTAACCCCTACTAATTAGACTAATTTTCAGCAGAGTTGGCTAATCTATTATTAAGTAGACATGAATATTAACAAGTATAAAATATACGTACTATATATACCATCAAATAAATATCATTTATTAATATTATAAGAACATTTGTAATGGTAAAAATAAGTTTCCTAAACTTGTCTCCAAAATTGGACCATTATCTGTGTCATTAATTTTAAAGAGCTATAACGGCCATGTTACAAGTCTGTCAAATTTATGAATGATCTTACTTTAAGAAGCAACTCTTCTTATTTCATTTTCCGTCGATTAAATGTTATTATGTTTATTAGTGTGGAGTGCGTGGCGTAAAGGTTAGGCACAGGCGTTGTAACGCAAACGTACCGGGTTCGATTCCTGGTGTCGCTATAATTAATATCTCGTACTCCACACTTTCCCAAGTCTAGAATAAGGAGGAGGGTTGGGCAGTGGGCCTGCAACTCATTCCCGTAAAAGAACCTCATGTGCTAACTCACGTACGGTGAGACCCGATCGGGCGGGGGAAAAGTTAACGTGTTCGGAAGACGTTAATCGCCATACAACCGAGAAACAGACAGATATTTATTAGTTAAACGATAAGATGACATTTTCCAAATCCCAAGTCTTTAAATTTGCGAATACTATTAATTTTACAGAGCTCTAAATCATGTCTTAAAAGTATATCAAATTTATAAATGATCTTGTTTTACGAAGTAACTCTTCCTCATTCATTTCCAAGTGAAAATATGGTTTTATTTTTATTAATTAAACCAGAAAATGCTAGTTTCTAAAACTCAAGGTTTTGAATATTTCTTCTTCTTCTTCGTTCACCCGCCTTGTCGTTGACCGGACATTGGCCAGTGGCCTGTCATTCTTCCAGAATTTTTCTGGGTAACTATGAGCATATTAATTCCCTTTGGGTAGGTTGCTAGCCTAGCCCAGGGTGAAAAAGATTTCTATAATGACAACCACAGATGTTAATGTGGTTGCCGGAGCGAGTAGAGGTGTTATTGTCACGGCCAGGATTTGAACCAGGAATCCTGAGTGGTAAGCAGCGATCTCATCAACTGGGCTACTTCGCTCTTTCAATTTTCGAAAAGTATTACTTATTACAGAACTGTTACGCCTGTCTTAAAAGTCTCTCAAATTTGCGAATGCCCTTATTTTAAGAAGCAACGCTTTTCGTTTCTATTTCTTCGGAGAAATTGTTATTATCTTTATTAGTTAAGCAAGAAAATGCTCTTTCCAAGTTTTCCAAGTTTTTTTTTTAATTTTCTAAAACTATAAATTTAAAGTAAACCTATTTAAATTATTTATTTAAAATAATGCTCGTCATCTTCCTCTCACTCTTTCATTTCTAGTCGATATTATTGTGGTATCTTCATTAGTTTCGTCAGAATTTCTATAAAGCAATTTCATAATTGAATACTAATTGAATATTTGAATTAAAAACAATGCATCAGTTCCTTTCCATCGTTTCTTCACATAACTCACAAAACCATGGAATGTTATATTTAATTAACTATTATTACTTATTATTTATTATTATTATTATTAGGGCGCCTAGATTATTATGACGTTTACTCTTTGGATGAGGTGATAGGCATTTTACAAGAAGCGACAGTGGGTGAATAAAATTTCTTGGTATTATTCCTCCTTGTTTTCTTATATTTTAAGTTGACATCAAAGTTAAATAAATAGGGCATATGGGAGGGGGGTGTGCAAGCCTCTTGTGAATTGCCACCAAATTGATCTATTGTTGATAAATAAATTGGTTTTTAGGTGATAAAATAACACCTCCGATTCTTTAGGATTACACGAATGGATTTTGTTTTGGATTTCCGTCCAAAAATTCAATTTTTTTACTTATTAAAACTACTAACGATCTTCCCAAAGTAACGTTTGCAATAACCTGTAAATATTATCCTAAACCAACTTACGTATCAGTTGATATTAGGCTACCTTCCCTTATACTTAAGAAATACTTCAAACGAGTGCCAAAAAGTGTCAACTTTCGACTTTTAAAACGCTAATGTTAATTTAATAATTTGAATTCAGTTATTTTACATTTTACCATTGCATTATTGAAAAGAACATTTCAAAATTTTACTAACTATCGTCCGTAATCATATAATTTATAAGAACTGTAATAATTTCTTAATTAATAAAGGTCCTTAATTATTAACATTTGCTTGCAATTAAATTTCAAGTGAAAGTGTTCCTACCAATTAATATAGGCAACATCTTATTATTTTTATTTATTATTTTCTCTTCTCATTTCTTAGTTTCTTAGATGGTGTAATGAATAATTGGTTATGCAACATTACTTTCGATCATTTATTATTGAGACACGCGAATGTCAAAACATACATCTACTAATAAATGCTTAATTTAGCGCAGGCAATGCATGTTCATGCATGTATGAAATAAAAGTGTTAATAGAAATATGTACAAATCACATTAATTTTCCAACAGTATATAAACATTTAATAATTTCATACTTTACTCATGTATAGCTAACATATTATAGAGTTTATTTTAATGGAGTCGATTTATTTTACTGTTAGCACCGATATTAATCATTAATAGCTTTGCATAGTTCAAATTCTATTTGAATATATAGTTTATCACCTTACAGGCAATCCCATGTAATATTATATCTTTTTATCGACCTTTTCATAATCCTTTTCATTTTATTCAAGGATTTTTTACTAATAATTATATTATTAACATAATAGTTACAAAAATAGGACTGCAGTTGAATAACAATATAATTTGATAATTCGTTATTAGTGCACATCGCATATAAACACCATAGTCAAAAATATCAATTTTTTCAGTTTTTAAATAATTTTTATTTTTAGTTTGCTAATTTTAAAATGCTATTCTTATCGCTTTTGGTGGATTACGTTCTATACCAATAACAAAGAGGAATGTTAATCATGGAAGCCGTCGAGTTTGATGTTATCGACATTTATCGAAAATTATATATAGATAAAATAACGACGTTCTACTTATGAAATATCAATATTTATATTAGACATGTCGAAAAAGTAGGTATTTTAATAAATATCGATATATCGGCCTCAAATTTTCGATATTTATTGATAATTTAATTTTTGATATCGTTTTGACATGTCATTGACAAACGCCATATGTATAATAGGAATTAAAATTAAACAAACCACATCCACATCTTAAGTTCTATATAATAATATCCAACGATATTTGTTTGTATCATAAGATTAACATAAAAATAGTTTTTTTCCTCTTAATAAATATTGCATTGATCTACTTGTATATATTATTGTAATTATTATATTTGGTTGAAAGACTGATTATTGTTGGTATTACTTAACATTTTGTTTTTCGTCGTTATCATATAATGATTAATAAGAAGATTTATATTTTATAATATCATTATACCAAGTTATTTCCAAATACGTGTTAGAATCAGTCTCAAATTCGATGTTCATTAATGATCACTGTTGGGACCTGAAATTCGTTCGGACACCGTTTTAAAGATGACGGACCTGTGGAATTTCGATTTGATCGATATTAATAATATCGATATTTTCAAGACGACATTTCTATACCGATATATCGGAAAATTGGAAATGTAGATTTTGACAAGTATCGATATTTCATCATCGTCTGACATGTCCAATTTATATGTATCGAAATATTTCTGTAATGCGGAAGTTCTTGCTCGAAGCAAGTGTTTAACAATAATATTATTGGAAATCAACCAGTAGTGATTCCAAGAATGCTGACCATAATTTCTTTCAAAAATCTAATAAAACTTAATTTTTGCTTTCCCAAAACTAATATGTCAAGGCGAGTTATCCCCTTGATAGAAATACCCACATTCGATTGTAAAGTCTCCGCACAACCAATATAAAAAAGACGAAATAAATAAATATGACAATGCGGGAATATACCAAATAGGTTGAAACGATTGTGAAAAAATATATGATGAACAAACAAAACGTGCTATAAAAGTAGTTTCATTTGATGAGAAGGTACAATCTCTTTCCTGGTTAAACAAAATTTCTTATGAAAATATTGGTTTCATGTTTGGCTTATCGAGTAGAAATTCACTGACTCGATTATCGAGCAATGTACCAATCGAAGCTGGTATGAATAATATTATTTTTAACCAATTAAAAAAATTTCAGCTACACGCCTTTCAGGTGGAAAAATTCTTTAAATATTACTATTATCACTGTTATTTTCATACTTTCATTTTTACTTTATCAATAACGGCTGTACGCCCTACCGAATATTGCACCTCATTTTAATTTTAAATGTAAAACTAGTAATATATTTTGTAGCTTACTTGCTACAACTACAACGCAGGCAGACGGGGTTCGAGTCCCCGGAGTGGACAATCATCAGTGTGAATTAATTAATTCACACACAACACACAATATACAACACTCACGCACTTCTACCTAATCAACAATCAACAATCAACTTTCAGCAATAAAACATTCAATGATGCGTATCATAAGATGCAACCCTCAACACTAGACACTCTACAACATTCTTCTACTACAAACATCACTCTGTTCAACACCACCAACAACTTCAACAACATCTACACCAATAACAAAAGAACATTGTAAAACTCAGAAACATATATAAATGTAAATACATGTCAGAAACACCGAAACGGTCGATAGACACTAAAATATATCAATTATTATTATTATGTACAATAATAAATCGTTTAAATAAAAAATCAAAAACTGTATTTAATTTTAAAACAGAGTATTTTAAATTAAGGTAATGAAACGTCAAAAATGCATTTGCGGCCTGGGTTGAACCAAAATCTGTTGCAAATTTTACTGCAGCACTTGTGATATTGAAACATAATGTTATATGACAGTATCCCAAACTTTTTTGACCTTATGGCAACGCAAACACTATAAAAAGACCTTTTACTTCTTATTAAATATTAAGTTACAGATGTATTTATTCATATAGCTACTAAATGTCAGAAAAAATACACATTTTGGTATTCATAGTGAATAACAGATATAATATAATAATATTATAAAAATATAATAATAATAATATGTAAATAATTTGTTGTTTTTTACATTTTTGTCGTCACTGGGCTGAAATTTTTCCCGGAGCCACGTCGCGACGCATACTTTTGGAAACACCGTAATATGACTGTTTTCATATGAATCAACCGGTAGTGGAACCAAGAATGCTGACCATATTTTTTTTTTCATAAATCTAATAACCGACTTAATTTTTAGTTTCCCAAAACTCATTTGGCAAGGTAAAGTGGAACTCCTTGTTTGAAATACCCCACTCGGTTGCAAAGTCTGCACAAAAATATAACGTATAACAAGTAGCATTCATAATAAATGAAATATCTTACAGATTCTACCAAACCAATTGCACAATTTGCATGTTTTATCTTAAAGAACTTGATCTAAAGATTGTTGTATATATACTAAAGCCTATAGTAAAATATCTAGAGTTGGAGCTAGGAATATATTTATTTTAATGATGATAACAAGCCGTGTGCAATCTGCATGGTTGATCGTGACAAATTGGGAAGTTTGCGCTCGTTTGCTTCGTTATTTCATATGATTTCGTCGCATTGCATTTGCTTTTTGGTTCAGTTGGCTTTTGATTTGCATGTCGCATCGTCGGCAATTGGTCCCCGTGATATAGAGTCGTCGTCGCGTCGGCGCCTCGACGTCGAACAAGCGCTAAGAAATTTTCGCAACCCAGGTACGCTACAGCGAGCACAAGCAAATAAAAATGTCGAAAAAGGCACACATCGTTAATCTGTTCCAACCGAATGAACGTACGCCATCGGAAAAGTTCGTGATTATTGTCGACGCTGCAAATGGCGGAAATGTCAAAGCGCGTCGTCCAGAAAACGAAATCAAAGGATCGTCTAAGGATGAAAATTGTTCCCGCAAACTTTTCGCCGCCACTCAGCATGCAATAAACAAGCAATAATAACGAGATTGATATCGTCAAATCCGTCCGCGACTAATGAGCTTTTTACTGTTCTCATCCACTTTTCACATTTACGGTAGCGTTTGATGTTTTCATAACTAGATATAATAATATACGATTTTTTTTCGCCGCCATATAAAAAAAAATCAACGGCCATCTTTTTTTCTGTGCATTGTCAACCCTCGTACAGAATAGATCAGACGGATTCAGGGCTTAGATTCAAGTAGGAGCGTCTGTATGTTGATATTTTATTACATTACAATCATCCCACATTCGTAGTCACTATTTCATAGGGCCACGTGGGATGTGCGAGGGATGAAAGGACAAGGGTTCGCGACCCGCATACGGTGCGACAAGCGCGTATAGCTATCGGCTTTTTTTTCTGCCGCCAGGGTGGGGGAGTAGATCGGAGCACCACCCTACGCGTTCGACCCCACGATTTCTTTCCACATTCCTAGCCGCGAACGGTTTTTTTTTTATCCAACCCTCGGCGCAACCCCACACGACGCCCGTCGCTGCACACACAAGTATCGCACACCCTCGCGAGCGTCGTCCGTGGTTACCGGGTGGCGGGGTGGGTGCGGACGCATGCGTGTTACGCGCGACTCACGTGCTTTTTTTGCTTGCTATGCCCCCAGAGGAGACGCAAAAAAATCGACTAGGGGGAGGACTCGTGTATGTACGTGTTTTTATGTGCGGTTTTGCCAGAATGGCCGTTACGACATTAGATAATGAACGGACTAAAACGTGAAACGTTTAAATTGTGCTAATTGTCCATTATCATAATGAAGCTGAAAATTAGTTAAGGCAAGAATAGATTAGGTTCAAGGAGGTTCTAAAGACGTTTGTAAATTGATGGGATTCTGTATGTTTTAGTAATATTAAGTGGGTTCGAAATGGGAAATTGGAAAATCCTGTGATATGACAGAGTTTCATCAATTTTTTTTGACCCTAGCCTGATTCGTGATGTGTAAAATATGTCAGGCTGCGACCTTGTCAGAATGCAGACACTATATTAAAAAAACACATTTTACTCGGTTGTTGGAAAAGCATATTAGTAATTAGCACAAAAGGTATACACTTTTAATTAATGTTTCGCAATTTGGTTTTATTTACGTACAGAATGTCAAAGTCCAGAGGGTGCAGTCGATGCCCTAATTCACTGTGAAGAATTTTTAGGTGTTGTGCTGATATTATCTCGTTTGTAATACCAGTTTTTAATTTCTATCGCTGTCCACCTTTTGACGGCGAAGTGTATGGCGGATTGGGCTGTAGGAGATTGGCACTTGCACTTGCAGAAGAATTTCACATAGCGGGGTGTGAGTTGCTTATTCAAACACTCATGGTGTATAGTGTATACCTTTTGTGCTAATTACCAATATGCTTTTCCAACAACCGACAGTGGATTCCGTTAATTATATTAAGAATGTGTGTACCACAAGAATAACTGTCATTTATCGTAAGTTAAAATTGCCATTCGCAAAATGCAACAACCACATCTTTCTGAACCATGAGTGTTTGAATAAGCAACTCACACCCCGCTATGTGAAATTCTTCTGCAAGTGCAAGTGCCAATCTCCTGCAGCCCAATCCGCCATGCAGTTCGCCATCAAAAAGTGGACCGCGATAGAAATTAGAAACTGGTATTACAAAGGAGAAAATATCAGCACCCACCTAAAAATTCTTCATAGTAAATTGGAGCATCGACTGCACCCTCTGGAATTTGACATTCTGTACGAAAATAAAACCAAATTGTGAAACAATAATTAAAAGTGTATACCTTTTGTGCTAATTCTTTAAATATCAAGTTACTAGTGTACTTATTCACATAGCAACTAAATGGCAGTACAAATACATCATTTGATATTCATATTGAATAACCGATGTAATAATATGTAGTAGACTTTGCTTTTATTAAATATTTGTCGCCACTCGGCTGAAATTTTTCCCGGAGATACGTCGCGACGCGTACTTTGGGAAACACTGTAATATGATAAGAGAAAATGGTTCAGATGAAGGAGACAAAAGCACCGGTGACAGTCGATATTGCTGTCATATGATTATTTCTTAAATGCAGCCACAATCAGTATTACAATCATTACGTATTAGCATTATTAAATTCTTACTCATATTTGTTAAATTTATATTGGTAACTAGATCAATTTTACTTAGAAAGAGATATTAGAATCAAGAATACAATAGGTAAAGGGCCAAGAACTTCGTAAGTTTCAGATAGCTTGAGATGTTGGTACAGTTAATTTGTTAATATGTTCATGGATTGATTATCTCTGATCATCTCTGGATTAAATAAACCAAAAATTAACCGTAAAGAATTATATTTAAACAGCTGTTTTTGGTTACCTATATTAATAAGTTGAATTTGTTAAGAAATGTGCATCGAAATACCTCTGTAATCTTTATAATAGTGAAATCATTTAACCGTTGTGTAAAATCACAGTTTTCTTCTTTATTGTGTAGAAGTCCACGCACTATGTTAGATAGAACTATCATCTGAGTAAATACTTAAAAACCTTTCTTGTTTTCGGGCTAGTTAACCCGTTGTTTGTAAAAGGAGAGTTTGTCAGTCTAATGGTGCAAGGACAATGTTTAGAAGCAGTACACTTAGTAACAACACCAAAATTCTGTTTAAACTTATGTATATACTGCTGTCTATTAAAACTTGCTATTATCACATATATTCCGTACATATTGTTAGTTTTAGGAAAGATTTGAGGAGTTTCCGCCGCAATGAAAATAGATAAGTAATAATCCCTTTTCAATGAAAAAAGCTTTGTCAATTGTTAATTTCAAGGATTTATGTAGTTTGTTATATTGAATTTGGCAATTTAGTGTGAAGTTTGAATTATATTTTAGAGTAAGTACTTAGTAATAATTTTTCCTAACTCATTCACACAACTACTATCATACAGTCTTATTTGAACGACCCCAGACAAGCTAGCATTGACATATCAAAGAAGAACATGTAATCATTTAGCACAATTAATGAATCTACAAAGAAATTGATTAATT
>WSZQ02090413.1:0-11406 GCA_019419845.2 Weissflogia rhopalogaster | reverse complement strand
TTTATTTTCAATTAAATGTACTCAATTGTGAAAACTTATCTGGGAGTTTGAAATATCAATGTCTTTATACTACTGAATATATGGATATATAGACATGGGCATGAATTAACAATCAACAATATATGATCCGAAATGAAATCAGGTCTTACAATGAATTTCGTAGCAGAAAGAGTTGGTAAACCGTGATATAAGGTGACTCCAATGTTCATTTTCTCCGATGCGGTTTTTTACTGTAGTGGACGGTGTTGTAAACCTTTAATTTGCAAGAAAAATGCATTCACTTGTACAATAGTTTTCTCTCGTTCTTCGCAGTTCATAGAGGACAGTTCTGGGAAAAGAAAAAATGATTTAGACATCCATTCACCAGCATAAATCGTTTCTCTCTAGGAAATGGTTCATAAAAATTGAACTTTTCCAAACATTAACGAAACGAAGCGTCGGCGTCGTCGTCGTCGAGGGAGAATTAGTTGTCTTTCGCCTTTTGTCCTTTGTCCTGCACGCTGATAGGTGGGATTTGACTTTCTGTCCATTGCGTGCCGTTCGCATTGTGCTTTGCTGATACCGAGGGAGCTTTGCTCATCATCGGCGCGAATGAATCGATAAGCACCGAAAGCTGGTTTTGTCCTGTCTACCACTCGTCGGTCGGCACGAAATGATCGCCATTACTCACAACATTTACCTGCTTCATGAGCTATGAAGAGAATAAAATACGTTCACAATGGTAGGCTCTTGCACTGCCACCCCCACTGCCGCACCCAACAGAAATGAATGGTTATTAGAAACTAGCCCGAGCGCATAAAACGAAAGTTTTATTCGTTACCGGCTGTAAAAATATGATATTCCAGCGCTAAACACTTTGGCGTTGGTGTATTAGTGAAAAGGTGGGATTTTGTAGGTCTTATCGGTTGGTCTGGTAAATTGCAGTAAATTTTCATTATAACGACCATTTTTCGCCGGCACAATGGAAAATGAAATCGTTGCACAATACCACAAAGTGCAGCACAATATTATTATTTCCAAAGTTGAAAGTTTTAAAAGAGCGCCACAGACTTAGCAAACAAATGACCAAGATTACATCCACCACAGGAATCGCGGACGCGCGCGCGCCGCGGCTGCCGAGCGTCCCTCCGGCCAACTTTTCGCGATTTATCTCCGAATTCATTGTGTTTGCTTAATGCGAACCGAAGTGAGGAACACGAAGTGAACCAGACTATCGTGCACTATTAAATTTAAAAATTCACAGCCATTAATTCACCGCGAACGACGGGTGCGCAAAACAATGCGAAAGATTAACGCAGATTTAACTGCAAACTTTCAATGCTCATTATTGTTGATTATTGTTTAACTTGCCAACCGGCGCGTATAATTGATAGTGTGCTTTACGAATTCATTATTCGCGCATTGCCGTAAACGTTGGGCAACAATTACGCATTACTTGCAGAGTCATAACTCGTTTTATTGGTTTATTAAACAGCGCTTTGAGTAACAATCGGGAGGGAGTATAATGCTGTTGAATTACCGCACTCGCTTCACATTCATTGTTTCATTCGTGGGTAGGAAATAAAATAGCAGCGATCGTAAAGTACATTTTAATAAACTTGTAAGACGTAATATAGCAGTGGGCTGATTGTACATGTGAAGGCAGGACGCAGGTATGTAATTTGTGTGCGTCGATCGAAGGATTCACGTCGGGTGTACACCGAACGAACAACAATAATGCCAGAGCACTGCGAAACGCAACAATTTAAGAGGGTGTTATGAACGCGTGTAATCAAGATTGATGAACGCGCCCCGCACTTTGCGCACTCGGAGGCGTTTTAATCGACAGCAAGGGAGAACACTGAAAATTGATAAAGCATACGATAAATTACTATCTATAACCATCTACAGGACGATTCAATCACTTGATTCCCACTGAAACTCCCATGAAGACGGAAAAAAATGAGAAGATAAATTGAAAGTTCCAGACGTATTAATATATTAACAGATGAAGCTATTTCATCCCGTCTCCATGATACTTTTGCAATATTTCGGATATATTTTTTAGATGACACTGTATAAAAGCGTTTATGGATGATTTTCCGATCCAAGGAGATACTGATTAATAACTGTGTGATTCTTCCTTTTTGGGGGATCAGTGGTGGGTTTTTGCAGTTGGTCGAGCTTTTTTCGGAGGGTCTTTGCTTTATTGAGCTCCCTATTCGACGGCAGTGGTGGCAGCAAGCTCACATCGTTAATAGTAGATCGAACAGCGAGCCCATGCAATGGCGTCGCACCATTGGCATTAAGCCAAATGATGAATAATTTTAATTATCGACTAGTCGAGCGAATGATGTTGCACATGAAGATAAATCGGTTTGTTCCAACTGTTAATTCCTCATTTCAACAATTACAAATATTGCAATTTTTATGTTTCCCGCCTACCTCTGAATGAATATTTGTCAATATATATATAGGTATCACGACGAAATTCTTTGAGGTCATATTAGTTCATTCATTATTAACCACCTGACGACATTTAGTGTAATTTTTCAGTATGAAGCTTCAACAACTTGTAATAAATTACTTGAATAATTTCCTAACCTTTTCTTATTATTTTTTCGTATATCTATAGTTTTGTGAGAAAATGTCTTTTATACTATAGACATTCAGATAACAATGGCCATTTGGCGAATTTTACAAGCGCAATTGCGCAGCAATAAACGAACGACGCCGACCAGAGTATCGGGGAGGACACGCGCTCGTCCCGCAAAAGTTTTTCAGCAACCGGAAAGTCAGGAGCAGGAGCAACCACCCTTCGATTGGATGGCGCTAATGGCGGCACTGGTGGACAGAAAATAATTTATTGCATCTTCGATTTCTCCCTCGTCGAGCGTCACGTCGCGGCTATTCCGTCGGTTTGGTCGTCATCGTCAAACGCTCGCTCGCCGTACGATAACTGACTGTCGACCCTCTGTTTGCAAAGGCTCTCGACAGCGGTTCCAGCACGTGTGACGAGGACAGTGCCGGGACGACGATGGTGGTTGAATGGAGTGCGGATGGAGTAGCAGGTTAAGGGGGTGGTTGCTGTGTGTTTTCGGGATGGCAGGGTGTTGTGTGGCTGTGTATGTGTGTGCCACATTACCAGCGCGCCCGTATATTGATTTCTGCGTCTCCCCCAAGTTCACTTTTCAGAAAATTATATTATAAATAGAACAATAAACACGGCCACCCACGCCTCCTCCGGCACAGCAGCCGTACCACTCGTCGTTCCGATTGTGTTCCCATTTATTCCTGAAATGTATACTGCATGTTGGCAATATTCGAGAGGAACACAATTAAAGTCCTGTTAGTTTTCGCAACATTTTTTTTACTGGAAATGGTAACTCAAACCAAGTAAGAGATATTAATATGTTCTAGTTCTCTAGACACTGATATGATTTTTCCTAATGCGTGTCATTTATTAGATGCGTATGTATCGTGTGTAATTTTGATTGTTGTGTGGTGGATGCTTTGGTGCTCCATGTGTTCAGCCCCCTCCAAATGTGCGATAAATACGACTGTCGCGAACATTTACGGCTGCTCATGACGCACACGCTTCATTTGTACGGTTTGTGCTGCAATGACTGACATATTTTGAAAATTACCGTAATTTGTTACAATACTCGGCGTGATATATACCGTCAGCATTCCTGTCTGTCACCCTGTCTCCGGCGTGCATATGCCAGCGTAAATTAATTTCTTCTATAGATTGGTTCAAGCAGCAGCACATGAAAAGTGTCGGCAAAATTAAAACACATGACTACATGTTTATTACCAAGTTTTCGTATGGATAAATAACGCAGAGAATTGCAACTTGCGTCCTAGTTAGAGTAACACCAAAGTTGAAAACACATTACTCTACGTGGGTTTGTCTTGAAACACTTAATTTTGCTTTGTCTTCATGGCGTATTCATTTATTTCAAAACTTCTTGTGGTTTAATTAATTAGTGACATGATCAGGAGTAGTTTTTTTCTGTGGGTTTGTGTAGCAGTCATCAGGCGCACCGGAAAAAGTCTCTTAATGTGGCTGGTCGAGTCGGCCAGCAAGACGCGCAAAAAGCACCCAAGTCGAACACAATTCCTGTCGGAATGCATTTCGACTAACCTCAAAATTACACACATAGACCTACAAAAAGTAAACAATACTTAAACAGGCCGTTCTAAACGGGAGCAGCTTGGACAACTTAGGCTGCTGCTTTTTCTAAAACGCACACGAACTGAGTGGATACATTCAGTATATATACTCTGATGTGGACAAGTGTGCAAAAGGGACATAACTGGAGCCGAAAAGTTTTAAACTAAACCTTCCACATCCTCTCTTAGTGCTGCCTGGGATGTGCGCTGGCATTGGGCAGGACGTTCAATTATGAACGGGCTTGATTAATGATTTCATATTACACATAATAACAAGCTGATTTATGAAAGTGGCCAATTCGGGCGTAGATGTCGTCGTCGCGTCGGTGGCCTTTTGAAACTCGCCTAATGGTTCCCCGAACGCCACCCCGCAGTCCGCCGTCACTTCTCGTTGGTGGGTTGAGGGGTGGTGAGACACTACGAGAAGAGTGTACTCCCAGAAAGGCTTACGACGACGAACGCTAACTGGTGAAACTATGTTGGAAAACTAGGCACCGACGGCGACTTCACCTGTGCTCTGCCAAACATTTATAATTTTTATGTTTCAAACTAACTCTAACCGAAATTGAACATCGTACTAACTAGGGTAATTGTCGCCGATTTCAACAATTACAAGCAGTTTACAACTATTATAATTAACACCCACATCCGTGGCTGGTGATACAAAATTTCATTTAATTAATCACGTGATTTATTGGCCGTCTTTCATGTTGGCAACTTTGTGTAATACGTTTTAGCGTGTGCTTACTGGCTTTGCGCTCAAGCATTCGACGCGATTACTATATCAAAGCCTCATTAAAAAGTTGCGCACACGGGCGTACATAAGCTGTATTACCGGAAACTTTGCAATTAGTTTCACTTTGTTCCACAAGGGCTTTCAATTTCATGATTTTTTCTTCACTCATTGCTTCTCAAGAGCGCTGGGGGGCGCACGAAACTTGCACATCGTTCGTGCGCAAGGAGCAATGAAGCCAACTTTCGATTATGAACTGAACTGCTCTTTAATTAGAAATATTTCACGTTCAATGCACGTATCCCTAATCCGGGATTAACGGTGTTTCTCTAAATTTTAAATACGTTTTTGTATTCCGCCTTCTGATTACATTTTATATTAACTTTGTTGTCGGTAATAATAAAAATAGATTGTGTTAAATATTGAAAAATATATAAGCTATTATTTCTGCAAACATCTAGTATATTTATCCAGGGTTAACAGTGTGCATAGTGCAAAACACGGTAGGGATGGGCGGTAATTTAATACCATCCCATAGTCACACACATAAAGGGTTTCTGACCTTTTCTACAAAGCTAAAATCTACACGCGAAACAGGATAAAAAATATAACAAGAAAATACACCACCAACCAGTGAAACAAAAAAGCGTTGTCCGGATTACACTGTATCTTTTACCATTATCCACGTGTAATTAACGGTAAGGTGTTAAAAACAGCTTAAATGAACTTACTACCTAATGACTTTTATCGCCAAGTATTTATTGCGTTCCACCTCGAAGCGTTTCATGGACAATTAAATGTTCTTATTGCAATATAAAATCAATATTTAATTTGCTGCCTTGCCTTGTTGTGTTGTTATTTTTCGTCTTGTCCAAAGTTGAAAACTATTAAAACATTAGTCCCACTTGACATGTTTTGCACTTCCCTATCTCGCCCTCGCCGAAAACAGGTCAACCGTGTGAGAGGCAACAAGAGTAAAATTTAATGAAAGACCCGCACGTGATCATAAATTAGTCAGACCTATCGGCTGGGCATCGCATCACGAAAAGCCACCACCTGCGTTTATCAGCCACGTAGGGGAAGGCGTGCACACGGATTAAGCTTAGCGTGCCAAAGAAGACACTTTTCCAACTCCCGGGGCGCTCCAATTAATATGCTAATGTCACAATTAAACATTTTATTGTCGCTGCCTTCCTCCACGCCAGCAACCGCACCAACCTCTTTCACCCAGTCCACCGCCGAATGAACGACCCGCTGGAGTCGTTCCTCTTTTTCGCATTTCCATTTGTTATTAGTTTATCATACTAATTAGCAATTTAGTTGCCTGTTAATCTACTTTTCTGTTTCTTATGCAATAGCGTAGATGACTATCGGGCAAGCGTTTGGGGGCGGATGGTGGTAGATAGATTAGAAACGTGCCCCAATTTACTGTCCACTCAACGTTGTGACGTTGTCTGTGGTGCTCATAAAGTGTGGCGTTTTATTGGGCGGACATTAAAATGTTGGCCGTGTTCTGCGCTGATAGTGCTAGCTGGTGCTGGTGCGGGATTAGATTGAGATCCGATGAGGCCGATGTGGAGTTTGAGGCCACAAGTTGTGGTCCGAGTCCCAAGACCCACCAACGCGTAGCAAGATAAAGCAGACAAGTTTTATTGGTGCAGGAATTTTAATGGTCACTTATGCTGAGTATACAGATTGTTTTGCGTGCATGTAGTTTCCACTTTCCAACAGCAATATCCTTTCTTTATTTGTGTTGCTTCAAGATGGTTTCGCTGGCGATAAGCAGACGTCCTGTGACCGCAAAACGCGTTCAGAGTATGTAGTCTTCCGCGTCATATACCATTAAATGTAAACATAAACGTAACGAAACGTAAACTAAACGTCCATTTGATGCGACTTACCGCTATCCCTGGCAGAGATCTAACGAGAAACTTGGAAGTCATGCCCATCAGGGCATGCCTGCTATCAGGGCGAAAAATCAATTTTGCCATCGGTGTCGTTTTTTCTATAGTGTAGTTTAAAGATGAGCAAGTAAAACTCATTTTAAAGAAAAACAAACACCAGAGTCAGTTTTCTGTTGCTGCACAGAGACAGGACGTACTGGGTGAATCTATCCGGAGGATTCACCTTGGTTTGTTTCGCGCAGAATGAGTGGAATCTGCTTATCTCTTTCAGGCTTATGCTCATTTTCTCCAGCGCGTTACTTGTTTGCCGCTTTCGGCGCGCTTTCTGCTCGACGAAACCATCGATGTTGGCTGCGCGCAGCGGAAACTCGGCGAGCTTTACATATACATGACTGCATTTCCGTTCGATGCATAATTTACTTTTGACAATATCTACGCAAACTGGAGTGTGCGCTGCTCCGCGCACGGGTGCAAACTTTTCCAACCAGCCCTCAGGATAATCTCGCGTATGACAACGAACAAATTCGCATAATAAAAAAGCAAACATTTTCACCTCACTCGAATGACCAAAAAGAAATCCTTCTTCATAAACATTGTACAAACATAGCGTAATGCTTCTGCCGACATAGTATCATTTTCAGAATAATCCAGCTATTGCTAATATGACAGAATACATCCCAAAAACCTTGCTTTGATTACTGGATTTGCGACTACGGAATGATAATGAAAAAGCATTTTCTCTCTTGCTGGGATAACCAAAGCTAACTCGACAACATTTTGTGCAAACGTGTAATTTAACGATGATGCCAACCTGGTTACACAACACTGTATCATTTTGGGTTTGGCTGGAATATGACTTCCTAAAGTCAGCAGGCAATGTGCGAGACCATCATAAAGTTTATGATGTATCCGTGCGTGAAGGTATAAACCATCTTAGAGGCACATAAAAGTAAAGTGTTTCCGCCCAAAGAGACACATTGTCAGTGCGCCGCTATGACTTCTTATTACCGCGTGCATTTTTGTCCGAACGGCGCGTGGTCGGCGTTATTATCGTGTCGATCTCCATCGCCCGTCGCGTCGTATGCGAAAGTGGCAATTTCATCGCGCCCTCCCCAAACACGCGAAACATCTTGTTACGCCTCGTAAAGGCAGCCGAGAAATTAATGCCCTTTATACGTCATCCAGCCGGCGTTAGCATGTTGTACTCGATAAAGCTGATATCGCCACGTTGCCGAACGATCTTAAAACGCTTTATGGTCGTACGCTGGAATGACCGGGAATAGCACCGGGCGCGTGTGCAAAGTTGTGCCAACATTGTTAGGCGTATTGGCTTGATTGAAGATTGATGTTAGGCGTGGTCGTACCATGTACCATGTACCCTCATATAGCAACCAAAATTGCCCAACTAAAATTAACCCTTGCTTGAATACGTTCTAGTTACGTACATTTTAGGTGTTGGCTTGAGTTGTCGATTAGATTTTAACATTACAAGTGCAAGGAAAATTATAATCTGTTTTTCGATGATGGTATTTTCATGTTGATTTATACGTCGTCTCAGATGCTGTGCGATGAAAAGCAATCGATCATGGAATTTTACACGTCATGCTTAAAAAATGGAATGTACCTAAGCACCAAGTAAAAAGCAGCTAGATGGATCTCCTCGGGAATGCTGAAGGCGTTTATTCCGATCGGTTGATTGGGTCTAAAGCGCTAGTTTTCCATTATTCTCCTATCACTCGCGTAAAGCTAGCGGAAATCGGTTTCTCTTTGTTCTGATCTGCGCTATCGCACATTTATGGAATTTATTGAATCTAAATCCTTGTGGGTTTTCTTTCTTTTTCGGATTATTACACAACGAATAGAATAACAAAAAAGGGATTGCATTAAAATGCGTTTGTTTTCATGTCGGTTTAGTCGACGTGTTGCAGTGCATTCGACAGTGCACGTTTTCCGTAAATGTTTTGGCAGAGGCGCCGGCCACCGGACGAGATAAAATATTTAACATGGCATTGTCCGAAATTGGTGAATTATTGCGCGATAAATATTCACTACGCGGTTTTTCCTTGCAGGGGCCTGCACACGGCCAGACACCTATATATTTAAAATATAAATAAATAAATATCCAAACACGAAATGTTCCCGCAAGCGAGCCTCTCATCCTTTTTTCGCAATCACTGTGCCTGCCGACATCAAGAGCATAAACCTTTTTCGCATGAGGGGAAGAGGATTTGTGGTACTTTTTGAAAATGGGGGATATTCGATAACTGCCAGAGTATGTGCAGTACGAGTACGCAGAAAACCGGGGCATTTATTCGCTCGATACGCTTCCACTAACGCATATTTCACGCACGTTACCATCTACTCTGCAGTGCAAAATTTTCCAATGTAAATTAATTACACATTACCGAAAAATAATTACATTCGGATGGCAAAAACAAATATGGGCTCATGTAGCATATAACATTCACCAATAAAATCACGCCAATTAATGTCCAATGGCATTTCTAATTAAATATTCGAAATGCAACAAATTAAAATCATAAACATGTAAATTAGTAAATTAGTATGCGTTTAATTATTATACATATATTTTCAATCATGTCGATTAATTACATAAATACGAAGTGGTCTGAATGCAAATTATAGAACTCAAGGCTATTTGAAGGAATCTATTTGCATAATTTAAAACTTTTCATATCTTCTTTGTGCTCCGGTGTAGGCGCTTTTGCTTTGAGACTTGAATAAAGGCAATTTAACTTTTGAATCTTCATTGCCGGTCGCGACCCGGCACGTACGCCGACACCGCCGCTGCCATCACTGCCGCCGAGTATGGCGCAAGTGTTTTTAAGTAACAGGTTTTCTGGGCGCTCCATAACACGACTCATTACGGCACTAAAAGGTGCACGCAGAAAAGAAAATCGCAGTTTAGACGCTTGCCGACAGGAAAGGCGCGTCGCACCACACCTCGTCGGCTTTAATTGGCATTCGTCGTTTGTTCAGTCACCACTGCAACTCGTTGCTTAGGGATGTAATTTTGAATGTAACAGTTGTTCCAGCAATACAACGTTTATGGTAGGTACTTTATATCCGACCAGAATGGAAAGGTCTTGATGTAGTTTTGTGTGTCGGGGCATCAAAGAAATGTATTAATGTTTCAAATGTAATTTGGTAAACGCGGCGGTGCTGGGTGGCCATTAATAAAATACATTTCCGCCGCTTTATGCAGACACCCTAAAAGTTATATGCTTTCGAGGCGTCAGACCCAGCAAGGAGAATAGTTTTGCACCCGTTTAAGCACCTGGAAAGCGTCGCGTTATTAATCAGACCTATATCACTTTGAGGCCCGACTACTCCAACATAATTACTATTATATGTGGTCTCCTTTCTTAATTAATTGCCGGCAGCCATACTCTCCCTAAGGAGTGCGCTACGAGATGCCTGGAGACATGCGGCTCAAGCAGGGAAACACGGGACCGCAGAGAAAACCGGATCCTCTCATCTCGCCTCCACAAATATACAAATGCCACAACGATGTGCACGCAATGGCATCCTTTCTGGCGGGATAGTTCCAGGATGCGTAGTGAGCAAAGTAAACTTGTACTAAATATAGCGCCCACAAACCAAGCACGGTGAGACCACCACAAAGGACAAAGGCGCAATAAAACGAGAATTATTTAATGGTCTGAATGGGGATGGATAAATAACAGACTCGCGGAAGAAATATTCATCTATTCAGTGTACCTTGAACTGGTGAATGCTTTCTCACCTTTATTACTACTTTGATTAATCTTCAATAATTGCTAATTTCATCATTTGTAATTCGCTATACGTAAATGTTTAATTAGGCTAAACAGCCGCCCTAAAACGTTTCAAAGAAAAAATTTGAATCAGACTATGTTGAAATCGTATAATATAAAGCATATAGTGCTATAATGCAATCATGAAGAATTACACAAACATAGATTAGGCATATTATTGTTATAATTTGGAAGGTTATATGATATTATGGTAATACTATACCGATTATTATTATTATTATTATGAATATAATTATATTTTATTTGTCTACGCATTATTATGTTTATAAATCGTGTCATCAAATTTAAATATCGTAAGGAATATTTCGCCCAACGAGTAAATCTTTCTAATCCATTAAACTAACCTATTATGCATGTTACACCAACTTTCTTTGTATTAGTTTAAGCAGCCGATAAATAGATAACGGCTGAATGTTTCACGATAGGTTTGTTAGTTGGACCATGGAGACCGCTTGTAGTAACAGCAGCAGGGCGGCAGTAAAAACAATACCATAAATATTTAGGCGATGCAACAACCGGCACGGGGATGATAGGGATGGGCGGGATATGTAGCTGAACGTCTCTGCGGTCGGCGAACCAACATGCTGGTCTAACGCAATAGCCGAGGACTGAATTATTAGCGAGCACCGAAACGGTTCATTACCTAAATTACTGCGTCTCAAATTCCGCAATTACCGGATGAATTAATTAATATAATGGAGCATGTATTCGAAACAAGAGTTTGGCCAAAACATTATTGCGATCGGAAAAACATATTCGGATATGTGAAAATAATGCGTTTAAACACATCTAAATT
>WSZQ02090412.1:39529-51586 GCA_019419845.2 Weissflogia rhopalogaster | reverse complement strand
TTTGGTTCTCTTTTGCGGTTTTGCAGTTTTTATAACCTTATTTCTCTTTTTTGCACTCTGGGAGTCTGTGTGGCTACAACTTGTTGTTTCTTTCTGTTGACAGATACAAGCGACGAGCTGATTTAATTCCCGACGAATGCTCAACGGTAAAAGAACCCAAACATAACCACATAATTGAAACTCATAACTACACTGTTGGACTTTAAAAAATTAAATTACTAAAATTTTACAACCTCGGTTGTAAGAACACGAAATTGCAATTTTTGAAGTTATAAAAACTAAGTACGCCTCTGTATTCTACAGGGCGTTTGGAAAAATGGCTCAATTTTACTCACAATGGAATTTCGCAACAACAACAAAAAAAATACGTGTAAAAAGTGCATGAAATAAGACTTAAGTAATCTTAACTGATCTAGTGCTAGTCCTATCATTTTTTCACACTTACGATTAGGTGTACGCTGTATAAATATCAATGTATTTTTATTTCTTCGAAACATCGTTTGCGAAACAGTAATGCAAATCTGAATCAACTGGGGTGCGTTTACATTCTGCAAATCGAATTCCAATTCACTCGCGAATGTGACAAAAAATTCTAAATGTTGTGATAGACAGTGGACTACAAGTACTCTAGAACCTAATTCAGTATATATGTCATTGCATTACATCTAACCATCAAACATGAACCATAACTTCAAGACTAACGAACATAACCTCCAATTAGAGCATTTCATTGAATATTTCAGCATCATTACTGAAAATCATACAGAAAAAGAGAAAAATAAACGTCTAACGATAGGTTAGGTGTCTAGAGTCATTCATAAAATGGACAGTTTTGATTTTTTGCTCAGTAAGGTTAGGTTTAACCTATAATTATTGATAAATGATAAATAAATGGTTGTGTATGTTATCTGAACAGGAATATTTTGTGTAGAGCATGTTTTGAAGATATTTTACGTCGATTTTAGTAAGTTAAAATGATTTTTTTTCTAAAAGTATGATTAACCCTTTAACCTATTAGTACCGGCTCAATTTTTTTAAATATTTGTAACATTGTCTGGAATGAATTATTATAATGATAGAGATTAAATTTA
Organism: Weissflogia rhopalogaster; assembly: GCA_019419845.2. Taxonomy (NCBI): domain Eukaryota; kingdom Metazoa; phylum Arthropoda; class Insecta; order Coleoptera; family Staphylinidae; genus Weissflogia; species Weissflogia rhopalogaster. Next base: position 50,495 of record WSZQ02090412.1, on the reverse strand, counting down.
CTAGTGAATAGATATTCGTAATTCTGAGGAGGTCATGAGGGTGCTCGCGTCAGTCTGACTAGCAAATACCCCTAAAAGTTACAGTTGGATCATTGTTCATTTCTTTTAAATTATTGAAAAATAATGTCAACTATTTAACCGATAAAGCCATCAAATGATTGCAAATATTTGTAACTCTATTGGATGTATCAATACATACAATGATTTACTAGCAAACATATATCAAAGGGAATGATAGGAAAGCTCTAAATTCTGTGGACGTTCTGAGGGCGCTCGCCTCAGTCTGTCTAACTAGAATCCAGATACGTAATACACATATACTGCGTCTACCTATCAAAATTTCATTACCACGAGTGTCGCTCATGGAAGACGCTCATGGATAGACTCTTTTTGATTTGGGCATATCTGTCCTTGCTTGCGGGTGTATTTCAAAACAATACACGAAAAAGCTACAATATAACCTACTACAATACAATATAACCTACAAAAACAAGGTGTACAAAATATGCGGCAAAACACAATGTTGACAGCGTTTTCAATTTCATATAGTTGTCTCTTTTTAAATGAATCAGTTCAGGTTCTAAACTGTTAGTATATATGTATTACGTATATGCTAAAATCTATTATGCAATATTTAAGCAATCGGTGGTAGGGGTAAATGTCAAACCAAAACTAGGTTGCCCATGGCGCAATGGTGCAATGACTGTAATATTTACAGTTGGCTCGTTGTTCTTCTCCAGATTGCATTCTTTAGCTATGATTCTCGAAAATTAACTGAAGGTTAAAGGGTTAAAAACGTCGAATATCAATCAAGGTTAACTAATTCTTATACAGAATTACATTTATTATGCATTTTTAAAGTTGTACGATACATTTTTGTCTTTGGTGTTATGAAAAGTTCAAGTTGAAAATTTTAAGCCCTCCGTAATTAATATATGTTTCTTTATTAATTTTACAAATTAATGTAGATATAGGCATTTTATTGCCTTATTAAGAGTGAAAACTTTGAAATTGTTTTACCATAACCATTATTTTGTTGAAATTCACTATTCGAGATTATTTCATTCATACTATAGGTTATAAAAATTTCATATTTCCATTTGCATGTTTTACAACATTCGTTAAGAGAATATGAAATATTGAAAAAAAAAATGTTCTGCACAAAATATTTATGTAAATTAAAATAAAATTGTACATAAACTTCAAAAAATGACAGAGTGTTACAAATAACCTAAAAATATGTGTTATAAATCTTTAGATACCTAATAATCCTCAAATCATTAAAAACTATTTGTAACACTCTGTTTAATGGACATTTATTAGTCTTTATGCGCCAAAACACAAAATGAGAGAGAAAAAAACACATAAAAAGTGTTTTAATAACTTAGAATAACTTAAGAATAATTGGTTAGTGATATTAATACGTGTATAATGTACGATAAACAAACCAACTGATAACTGATAACATAACAGTAATCGTAAATTTCTTATAGTAAATGATATAAATTAAAAAAAAACACAAAATGAATGTTTAGTCAAGTTATAACGAGATATAATTATTTGCGATAAATTGGTTTTGTCATACCCACTGACGTTATAATGACGTCAAAATGCCGTCTTCATGTTATTATCTCATTATTATATACTCGTATCCTCAAAAATGTGGTAAAATGTTGTCAAAATGAGGTTAAAGACGTTAAAATAACCTTAACACAATCTTAACATCTTGTAAATTGACAGTAAAATTACTGACGTTAAAATGACGTCGTTATGGCATAAGTGGGTAGGCAACTCAACGCAAAGACGTAAAACTGTGGCAAAGCGTTTAAGTTTGAGCGCCGTTAGGATGTTTTTGTATAAGAAATTAAACAAATTTATAGCAATAGCCTGTTGATAAACTCTACGAATTGTTGCGGACTTTTCAGCCTATTGTTGAATGTTTAACCTGAAAACACCAGCGCCACGCAACGCAGATGGCGCTAGTTTTACGTTATTCGAGGTTATTTATCGATTGTTTGGCGTTATTTCAAGGTTGCGTCCATGTTGATTTTGTATCTTATGGCACACACATACACGAATTCGAACCTCATTGTTTTATAAGTAATTCTAATAAACTAAGCAATTGTTATCCATATCGACTTGAGAACAAAGCAGCAAAAGTCGACGAATGTCAATTTTCTTCGTTTTCGATACATTTTGTCAACCCTAAAAGAGGGAGGAAATAATAAAACCTATAAAACATTCATGTAATTCACTGTACGAAATCTAATGCATCGAATTGTGCACAAAAAAGAAAAATTATTGATTTCTTCTCCGATGTTTCCGATTCACTCTGTATATTAACACCCACCATGGTTGATGTACTCATTTCTCAGTGTTTAACTACAAAAAAAATGTTTGTTATAACAATGGTTGGGTAGCGTTAAAGTAAGGTTAAGAATGGCGTAGATGGCGCTCTACGATGTTAAGGCTCAAAACATGGTAGAGCTGAAAGGATGTGTCAGCCATTTTTAGGTTACTTTAACCGTCTGCTTGGAAAGGCGGACAAACGAATACATAAAATCGTAGCAAAGTGTTTAATAAAAATATTTTGTGTTTAGATGAACAATTAAAACAATGATGTAAACATAAAAATTGCATTCGATGTAACGAATCAACTCTCCAAACTCTGTACGCATGTTTTTCGATATAATTTCTTTACATATTTTACGAATAATGTTAAACAAGATGAAAAAACGATTAGTAGCTAACCTAAAAGTAAATACACGCTGGTATTGTATGGAGGGGAGAATGACAGCTGCGAGGATGGAAGACGATGGCCGAAGTGTGACAACTTCGCGAAGTTGGACGGAGAAGACGGTCTTGTAAATGTGTTCAGAACCCAATCAGAAATGTAACTATACACAAAATTATACACACAAACATGAGAAACTGATATTGTATGAAATAACAAACACGCAGAAAACAAATAAATAAACATGTGAGAAATACGACAAAAATAAAACCAATGGTGAAAAAAATTAAATTATTATAAGTGTATAAATATAGTCTTTTTATTCATGCCGAGTTTGTAGCCTCCAATATTTAATTATTTTTTTATTACATTAGAATAATAGAAATTGTACAGATCGTTATGTTTAAAAATTAAGGTAACCCTACTTTCTGCATATGCTCACCCTATATTTTGACAAAAATTAATAGAAATTTTATATTGGCAGAACATCATACTCACTAATTGTAAGCAAGTTAAGTATGCTGTTTTTCAATTAATACGCATGTTCATAATCTCTGAAATTGACTTCTAATTCATTATATATTATTATATAATGCTTTATAATCGTTTAAACGCTAAAATTATTTTTTTTGTGTGTTACTTACGGTAACCTTTCTTCCCACATATGCACACCCTACATTTTGACAGAAGTTACTAGGTATTTTCTATTGGCAGCACTGAGTTCGCTTTCAACAGGTTAGCGCGCAAATTCGCGCGCATTTTATCACACTAGTGTTGTTACCGTTGGATTCGGTTGTTCTTCATTATTTGTTGCTGTAAAAGTTGTTTAAAACGGTGTTGAGTGTTAAATTCTTCAACTAATTAATACTTTGTGGCTTATTATTATATTAAGCAATAAACATGTCAGGCAGAGTAAGTTAAATTACAACTAATTAGAGTTAACAAGTTTGCATGTTATCGTGGTAGTTAATTGGCGTAGTCCTAGTTTGATTTTAAAACAATTCAACTTTACTGATGCAATTTTTGTGCATAGCAAGAGGAATCGTCGCCTGCGAGGCGTTCGGCGATGACTTCTCCAGTGCAGGATTTCGAACCTTTTGAAGATGAGAGTGCTTTGCTTGGAGATTCACAGGCTGATCCCATCGAAGATGAGGAAGATGGAGAGGAATTGTTTGGTGATAACATGGAAAAGTGAGTATTATTTCTTAATTCTTCTCTTAGAAATATGTTTATACAATTCGAGAATCGGTAAATACTCATTGCAAATTGGCATGAGTCGAATTGTTCTTAAGAACTTTTATCGCTATCTAACCGTTGTTTCCGATGCACTCTGCATATTTATGCATTTCTGAGTTTGAAGTACATAGTCTCAGTGTTTTAAGTACAAGATGATTGTTCTTGTCACGGCTGGGGAGTTTTAAAGTAACAAGTATACCGCAGTGGCGCACTAAAGACGCCTGGGTCCCTAGGATCTAAGATTGATGGCCCTCTCTTATCCTGGTGGGTAGAGTATCAATTATAAAAGATTATAATTTAAATTATAATTATTATATGAAGCCTATCGTAATGTATGAAGTGGTTTCAAATGGGAGGCATTGTGGCTTGTGAAAAATGTGTGGCAGTAGTGCGAGAGCATAGGGTCTAGTATGTAGGCGGTTCGGAGAAGGTGGGCATACGAAGCGGTGGGGCTATCCGATGTAGCGATCCGGGTTATATGGACGGAAAGGGGCTCTGTGGAAAAACTCGTGCGGAGAATAGGAAGGGAAGTGGAAGAACAGGAGAGGCAAAGTAGAATTAGCAACAGCACATATAACCTGACATTTCAGAAGGTCCAGGATGGTCCAGAATGTCCCTGATGGAGAGAGTGATTCTGGCAAGAGCTGGATGTGGGTCGGAGGAGAGAGGGCGTAGTGAGGGCGAGAGAGGGCGAGTGCACCGGGTGTGTGTTATGTGGGAAGGGCTTGGACACCTGGGAGCACCTGGCAGGGTAATGTGTTGAGATGAAGGTGGAATGGGCTTTGAAGGAGGGCAGGGGAGGAAAACGAGTAGAGGTGTTGTTGGAAGAGACAGGGAAGGGTTTGGAGTCAATCACCACGTTGGTAAATGTAAGGAGGAGAGCGGTGGGAGAAGTGACTCGTGGATATTGTTGTATGTACATACGATTGTTATTCTGGTGTTCAAATTGTTTTTCTTTTGTTATTATATGAATGTGTATTTATTTGTTATTATTTTTCGTATTGTAATTTTTTGTGGGTTAATATTGTCTATGGAGATCTCACCTTGTCCCGTAGGCTAAATTTGCGTCCATTCTCCCTATTTGGAACAAGGGCACTTTCAATACCGATGCACCTAGGCACGCCTAGTAAAACCTAATGGATAATGCGCCACCGTATTTACTTGTGGATATATGCTGTATATAGCTAGTAATTAATTCAAACCCAGCTATCTCGCCACGCTCTTAATAATAATAAAAGTGACGAGTTTTATACAAAAAAAAATGCAATCCGTTGTGTTATGATTGCGATGAAAATATTATGATCTTTCTCATAGTGACTATCGCCCAATGCCTGCCTTGGATCGCTACGACCCCGAACTTCTCGACGAAGAAGACTTCGACGACATCTCCCAAAGCGATCGCAATGCCGCCGAGGCGGAAATGCGCAAACGCGACCGTGAAGCCGGTATCTTCCGTCGGGATGATCGCGAGCTCTTCTACGACAAAAGCGACGATGAAGAAGACCCCAGAATCAAACGTCGTAAAGCTGAAAAGGCCGCTACTGGAGAACTGGAAGACACCGAAATGATCGAATCTATCGAAAATCTCGAAGACACCAAGGGCTATACCATCAAAGAATGGGTATGTATGGTGGGACCTCGCACGGAAATCGTCAACCGATTCAAAAACTTCCTCCGGACGTTCGTCAATTCCAAAGGACACTATGTCTACAAGGAACGTCTTCGTAAAATGTGTGAAAATAATCAGAGCAGTTTCACGGTAGAATTTCCTGCTTTAGCCAATAAGGAGCATGTGTTGGCGTACTTTCTCCCTGAGGCACCTTTTCAAATGTTGGAAATCTTTAACGAAGTTGCCAAGGAGATTGTGTTGGGAATATTTCCGAGTTACGAGCGTGTTACCAGTGAGATTCATGTAAGGATTTCGGATTTGCCTCTGATTGAAGAGTTGAGAACTTTCAGGTATGTTACATTTCTTGTATTAAATCTTTGAAAAGACTGTAGCATTGAACTTTTTTTTTGTATAATTTACATAAGTTGAAAATAACATTTCCACTTCTTATGTAGAAAACTTCACGTAAATCAATTGGTAAGAACGCTAGGTGTCGTCACGGCAACAACAGGCGTCTTGCCCCAGCTCTCCATCGTAAAATACGATTGCAACAAGTGCGGCTTCGTCTTGGGTCCATTTGTCCAATCACAATATGCTGAAGTTCAACCTGGTAACTGCCCGGAGTGTCAAAGTTTGGGACCTTTCATGGTTGGTAATTTTTTTTTCTTAATATTTTAAATCTTTCTGGTGAACTTGAAATCTTTCCTTTTTTCTTAAATAAAAACTGAACATTTTTCTTATTCGTCCATCCCAGATCAACATGGAGCAAACCGTCTACAGAAACTACCAAAAAATCACCCTCCAAGAATCCCCAGGTCGTATACCAGCAGGTAGAGTACCCCGTTCCAAGGACTGTATCCTTCTGGCCGACCTCTGCGACCGTTGCAAACCCGGCGATGAAGTCGACGTCACCGGCGTCTACACAAACAGCTACGATGGCTCATTGAACACCGACCAAGGCTTCCCCGTCTTCTCCACCGTTATCTTCGCAAACCATCTCGTCGTGAAGGACTGCAAGCAAATTGTACAATCTCTTACCGACGACGACATGACCGCCATCATCAAAATGTCAAAAGACCCCCGCATTGCCGAACGAATTATGGCCTCCATTGCGCCTTCTATCTACGGCCATGACTACATTAAGCGTGCTTTAGCCTTAACTCTCTTCGGAGGCGAACCGAAAAACCCGGGACAGAAACATAAGGTACGTGGTGATATCAATGTTCTGATTTGCGGAGATCCCGGTACTGCGAAATCGCAATTTTTAAAATTCGTTGAGAAAATTGCGCCGCGTGCGGTTTTCACCACCGGACAAGGTGCGAGCGCAGTAGGTCTGACGGCCTACGTGCGTAAGAATCCTCAGTCCAGAGAGTGGACTCTTGAGGCTGGCGCTTTAGTCCTCGCTGATCAGGGAGTGTGTCTTATTGACGAGTTCGATAAGATGAACGATCAGGACAGGACGTCTATTCATGAAGCCATGGAACAACAATCAATCTCGATTTCAAAGGCAGGTATTGTTACGAGTTTACAAGCAAGATGTTCAGTCATTGCTGCGTCGAATCCTATTGGAGGTAGGTATGATGCAAGTATGACTTTCGCGGAGAATGTTGAACTTTCCGATCCGATTTTGTCACGTTTTGACATCCTCTGTGTTGTTCGTGATGAGGCTGATCCTGTACAAGATCAACATCTTGCGAAATTTGTTGTAAATTCACATATACGTCATCATCCTTCCAAGAAAGACGAATTGGAAGTGACAAGTGCACAGGTTGATGACCTAGCCATACCTCAGGATATGCTTAAGAAGTATATCGTTTACGCCAGGGAAAATATCCACCCGAAATTACAAAACATGGATCAAGATAAAGTCGCCAATATCTATGCACAACTTCGACAAGAGTCACTTGCCACAGGATCGTTACCAATCACAGTAAGACATATTGAAAGTATGATTCGTATGGCTGAAGCACATTCCCGTCTTCACCTCCGTGAATATGTCCAAGAAGAAGACGTCAATATGGCCGTGCGAATGATGCTAGAAAGCTTCGTCGACACACAAAAGTACAGCGTCATGAAATCAATGCGTCAAGTCTTCCAACGTTATTTGTTATTCAAAAAGGATCACTCCGAATTATTATTCTACATTCTCCGTCAGTTGTCACAGGATCAACTCACTTTTATGCGTGGTACTAATGAATCTGAAGCGCTTACGATTGAAATTGATGAGAAAGATCTCAAGGATAAAGCGAAACAGATCGATATACATGATCTCAAGCCGTTCTACAAGAGCAAAATCTTTGAAGTTAACAACTTCGTGTATGATGCCAAGCGTAAGGTTATCATTCATACTGTTCCAGAGGCGATGATTGCGGAGGATTAGTTTTTATATATTTATTCCATTTTTTATTTTAAATATTACAATTTTCACATTTTTTAAAATGTTTAATATATCTCTTCATAATTTTTGTTGTTTGTTGTGAAACAAAAGGTTCCAAAATAGGGTTACAAAAAACGATTGTGGTTAGGTTACAAACGAATAAGAATCTCGTAGTTGTCGTAACGCAACTCCTGGCCACCATATGGGATGTAGAGACAGTTGTGCGATGGATGTACCTAAATATATGTTTGTATTAATTATTTTGCTGTTTTGATCTGTTTAAAAGTGTTTACTTTGCCAACGGTTGTGGAGCCTGCATGGGAAGTCCTGCCTATGTAGAGGCGTTCGCCGTCGGAGGTTTGACCGCCCCATACGGCGTTTGGTGGGATGTTGCCACCTACAGTTGGAACCCATTCGAACCGTTGCTCGCAGAGTACCTGTTTGTAAGTTTCAGTAATTTGTCAACTTTATTCTATAATGAAAAGCAATTTCCTTTTAATTTTTATATGATTATTATACCACTAATGGGGACGAATATCTTGTTCCTAACGCGAAAGTTTGGTTGTGACTTTCGTGTTGGCACTATTGGTAGGCAAAATTGTGTTGCCAACTTTTATGATGACGTTGCGTTACTTGTTCTATTTTTGCGTAATTATTATGGCACCAATGGGGCTGAATATCTGAGAATGCTTTTATAGCCCAAAAGTTTGGTTATAATTGTGACGTATTAAGTACTTATTGTCGGTAGGCAAAATCAGTGTTGCCAATCTTGTATGATGTAATGCAATTTCCCACCATATTCTTCCATGATACTAGTGTTAACAGTGGTGAAGATTTTTTTTTATTGTGATGTATATGTTCGCTGGGAAGTTTAGCATATTTCTTGATGCCAAAAGCGGTATATAAAATTTAGTGATGAATTTGGCACCTTTCCCAGATTTTCTGTATTGAAACGAAAAGTAATGATCATGTTCGCTATTTGCTATCACTTTGTTTCTTGCTGGGAGAAATTACAATGACACAAAACGAAGTCCATGATATAAATATTATCCCCCGAGGCATAAATGCTGAGGTTAATCAGTGGTGAAATCAATGTTGCCCTTTGAATCCCTTGATATAATCTGCTCGTTATAGTTATAACTTGCAAGAACGTTTGGAGTGTTTCTGGGTGCCAAAAGTACCAATGAAATTTAGTGACAAAGACCAAATTCACTGAATTAAAACCATAGAGTACAGTAATGTCAAAGAAAAGATATTCTCATGTCCCACCCAGTTTGTTACGAACCCTCATTAATTAAACTAACTTGATAAGTATTCACACAATGTTCTTGACCATCGTAAGCTACGTAAGCTTCATTTCTTGCCGGTACAACCTTCGCTGGACACCAATCGCCATCAATAAAAGCACGTCCGACGAAGATTTCAGATCCATCCGAATCGATACCACCCCGCACAGCATGCGATGGAACGTTCTCATAAGTATTGCAGGACACCCAAAAAAATCCAGGGTCTGCAAGTATTAATCTCTATTATAAACCTACAAAAAGTCTACTTATCTTTATGGCTTGTTATCAACTACAAAATGATGTAACAGAAAATGGTTTATCCATCGTGAGTCATTTTTATGTTTACATCTAGCATAAATGATAAGCCGGTAAAATTTCTAAATGGTATTTTATCGTAAGTTAAACTATTACGATAATTATTTGGCAAGCAATTATGGTAAGCGCTAAGGCGACTAGCAAAAATTGTGCAAAATTACTATTTGGTGGACCCATGGATTCAGGAAGAACTCCGGGCATAACCGGTGTCTGTGATGGAGGCGCACTGGGGCACATTTCATGTGGGGCGTATGATAATCCTGAGGGATCGTACATATCCGATCGAAAACCGTAACCAGGGGCGTCTAAAACATTTTCAGTTCGTGACTTTGTTATTCCAAGCCTAAGTGTACTTCTTTGCAAAAGAAAGCATCAATTATTCACAGAAGCATTAAACATTGACGAACATAACAGAGTTACAAAATGGCGACTGAATTATTACTAAAATGGCGCTAAATATTAACGAAAATGGCGACTAAATATGACTTAAAATAATGATTTCTTACTTACCAGACATTTTTACTAGGTTTACGAATTCTGATAAGGACGGGTAAACTTTAGTAACTGTTACTAGGACGTTCAAATGACTCGAATAAACTTCGCCGAGTCTATATAAGTAAAGTGATAACGGTTATCAGCGATGAACACGTCGTCAGCAAGTCACACCTGTTTGTGTGTACTATATTGTTAATTTTTGCATGTCGATTGTGTTTTGTCATTTTAATTTTAATTCCTTACTCACGTTTTTGGGTAATTCCAGAAATTTAAAGGTTTGAAGAAATAATGAATGGTTTTGATTCAGAAACTATTTGCCTCGGAACTTTTAATCTTTGCGTGGCTACATGTGATTGTTAAATTTGTTTAATTTGAGTCACATGTGTCTGTCAGCCTAATCTTCTTCATTTTGTGGAACAATACATTGGACTCATTGTTTGTGACTTTATGATACACATTAACATGAATGGGTCCAATGTGTCAGTGATAAAAGAACTTTCTTTATTGATCATATCTGTTACATTACTGACATGTAAATAAAATTAAATTTGCATGTCTCGACTTGAAAAAACAAACATATTTCTAACATATGACCCGCGGGTCCGTTACTGACCCGCCCATGCTTTTGACTAACCCACGATTGCTTTCGGGGCTTTATTTTGACGTCGCCACTATATAGCGTGTTGAAATCAGAATGAAAATTATTGCACTTGTTTTTTCGTCAGTTGTCACGTGAACAACCAACCCACTTTTATTCGTCATACGAATGAATCTGATGTCCTTACGATTGAAAATGACGGGACAGATTTAAAGGATAAAGCGAAAACGATCGGTGTATATGACCTCGAGCCGGTCTACAAGATCAAAACTTATTAACGCTCTTTCTTTGTGATTATTGTTATAAAATAAAATGA
>WSZQ02090412.1:28576-39429 GCA_019419845.2 Weissflogia rhopalogaster | reverse complement strand
TATGACCTCGAGCCGGTCTACAAGATCAAAACTTATTAACGCTCTTTCTTTGTGATTATTGTTATAAAATAAAATGAAATAAAATAAAATTATCGATTGTGGTAATGTTACAAACGTACCAGAATCTCGTAGTTGCTGTAGTGCTCCTCCTTACCATTGTAAGGAATATAAAGACACTTGTGGGATGAGTGTACCTAAATATTCATTAAGGTTTTATATAAGTTCTGCCTATGAAGAGGTTTTCACCGCCGGACACGGCGTTCGCGGGGATATTACCACCACAAGCAGGGACCCATTCGAAACGATGCTCGCTTTTAATTGTAAAAAGCAGGAATAATATAGATCATAACTTTGGTTATAAGTATGACGTATTAAGCTGTGATCATTGGTAGAGAAAATAAGAGTTGCCAACTTTTTCTGAATATTTTCCCTCTAATGGGACACTAAGGATATTCTGGCCACTGGCCATTTTGAATGTTAATCTATTCCGAGAACCGAAACAAGAGGTAATAGCTAAAGACATTCAGTTAAGGAATTGGTCCGACTTCCTCGTCCGGTCTCAAACATCACCAGGGTAAACGTTTACGTGGGCGACCGAAACCACGGTCGCTGGAAAAATGGGACGAAATCGATGTGATGGAACAAAACGAGGTTCATTGGTTCAACACAAAGATCCGTTGGTCCCAACGGATCTGTTGTTCCACTCGGAATAATGAATCATCTTTTTCTATGGTCCTTCAAACAGGATAATTAACTCTTTCCACCAGATAAGGAGAAGAACCTTTGTGGAAGTGCTACCAGTCCACCACGCCCTCCTCTTATGGAAATAACGTGGAACTATTATTTAAAATTTTAACTAACCTCATAAGAATTTACGCAATGCTCTTTTCCATGGTAAGATACATAAGCCGATTTTCTTGCTGGTACCACCTTAGCTGGACACCGATCGCCTTGGATATAAGCTCGTCCCACGTAAATTTCAGAACCATCGGAATCGATATCACCACGCACTGCATGACGTGAAACACCCTAACAAGGACTGCATTTTACCCAATAAAAGCCGTTGTCTGTAAATATTAATGGTAGTAACATATATTATTAGTCTCATAAATGTTATTTTTTGTACAAGAAGCCGAAACCTAAAGTAATGGCTAAATTTAACGAAATATAGCGACTTCTGTACTTACCAGCCATTTTTCCACGGTTTATGAACAAGAATAAGAACGGATTAACGTACCTGTTACCAGGATATGCAACTGAATCGAGGAAAGCTTTGTGGCTACTTGTATAAGTAAACTGATAACAGATATCAGCATTGATCACGTCTTCAGAGAACCACACCTGTTTAAATATATTTTAATATTTATAGGACTGAGGATTATGTAGACTTTTTTCGATGTTCTTATCTGTACTTACTCCATACAATAACTTTTATGTTTGAGTTTACTGAGTAGCTCTTTTCAATGTAATTAGTCACATTGGAGGCTAATACTATTAATAAGAAAAAATACTTTACATTCCCACCGAGATGACATTGTGCACTTCATTGAACATACCACTGCACCACGTGGCTGGGGAAATAACTATTTAAGATAATGATTAAGGATTATAGTAAATATAATGGAACATATTTATTAGTCATAAATACTACATATATTCGTAAAAAAAAATATTTTGATAGTCGTTGTTTTTATATTCCTTCAATCAATATTTGATATTCACTAAGTGCAATTTCCTCTCCATTGTGTGGTACAAACACTTGCTGATTCTTTGTCGGATCAATCTGGAAGGCGGTTTGTTAACTTTTTTTCGACTTACAAAGGAAACCAAATTTTACCCGTCCTATTAAGTTTATACCATCCACCTGAGCAAGTCCGATATAAGTTACTTCGCCACTTGCCAAACGTCCACCAATCACAGCATGAGGATGGATTTGATCCGGTAACCGTGGTACCCATTTCATATTTCTACCACAAAGGACCTTGAAAGAAGGAATTAATTAGAAGAAGGAATTAATTTAATTAAATTGAAGAGAAGTAAATCGGAGAGACGATTCATCAAGTTTTGTCAACTCTGAATGACATCAGAAATATTTGGCAGAACCTTGTTCCTCTACGATGGAAGTTGGACTTCTAAATCTCAATATAGGGAATAGAAAATAAATAACTAATAAGACCATGGACTGAGAATATATTGGGTAGCACAAAAGAGGCAACGGTCCAAAGTTGACAAAAAAAACAGAGAAGGTCTTAGCAGGAAAAGATTAGATCTTTGGCTTCAGACATTACCATATTCTGAATGTGGGGGATAGATAAACCGTGGATGTGCCAGTTTCGTAAAAAAACATATACCAACAATAAGAAGTATATTGAAAGAGAATCGAGCAGGATCCAACCTACCAAACGGAATCCTCTTCATCGTCCTTGATAGGCAATTTTGTCTGTTGAACTTCGGCGGTCAACCCGGTATTGATCGCTCCACCTAGCAACCTACCAAAGGTGAAAGAAAATACGCAAAGAACCAGTGAAAACAATAGAAAACCGGCAGCCCCAACTACGACGACATTGGGGAAACGGAATCCCAACTCCAAAATCCGTCATCACGTCATAACAAGAAAGAAACGGAATATGCTTTCCAGGGATCACTTATTTTCCCTCAAAAAACTATTCTACTTCTTTCGCTCCTAACGCAATACTTAACCCATTTGGGAACTTTCTGATACGTTCCTTCAAAAGAATCAAAAAGTTTCACAAAGATCATGTGTTTGAGATAAACAGCTTTAATATAGTACATTTATACCTGTTTATCCTGACTACTGAAGACTTGTCCATTGTTCGCAAATAATGTCTCCTGTGATCCAGACTCATCTGCATCCTGCATAATCATACCAGGTACCAGATCCCCATCGACCACTGTCCTTCCAATGAAGACTTCCTTCTGATCATCGGTTTCAAACACAAAAAACGCGTGATCAGGTACATCACAGCCCGGGTCATAAACCCATGCTATGTCTAAGAAATAAATAGTAACCATCAATACAAGAGCAAAAACAATGCAATGTCCAAGTGGAAAGGCATCTTCCGATTAGACGTGATTGTTAACACCTACCACGAGAAGAAGATTCGACAGAACTTTGTGAGAGGACATCCTGCTCTATTGGCCCGATGCCTCCACGAAGCCAGACTGAAATGTACAGTAGCAATCAACAATAAAAGCAAGTAAAGAAAATTGAGTTATTTTATTCTGCAATACCTGGCATACTATACTAAAACCGAAATATATGTCTGAATATTCTAGAACGCATGTTGTTGTTTGACTGTAAACGACTGAGAACTGTGCCGGAGCGTTTAATCACGTCCATATCTCCCTGATAATACAGAGATAACGAATATAATCTGCACTAGCACTGGGTTGATATTTGTTTTTTGTTTTGTATTATTCTATTCATATTTCCAAATCAGAAATACGAATTGAATCATAACCTGAAAGGACGAAAGAGGGAGTTCCCACATATTACTAACCTCCTGACATATATCATATTCATATCGTGTCATCAATCAATTTACTCACTTTTTGTTCTTTTATATAATATGAAAGGGAAGAAGTACACTTTTCTAGGTTATGTATAGAAAGTAATAAGTGCAAGTTTAAGGTTAAATTTATTTAAAACAACAAAATAATACAATGGCCCCCGAGGAATGCTTCATTTTGATCCAAATACAAAAAGGAAAGATATACAAGTCAAATCTGGCGTACAAGACATAGTAAAATGGAGTGCACTGTTTATCTATTAGCAAACAGAAATTATGCGAATGTGTCTACAGAAATGACAGGAAAAGGAGATCGGAGGAGATCGCCAAAAAGATGGCCCCATAAATGGACACCGCCGCCCATAGAACAGGAACATAATCGAGAAACATGAACGGGCGTCAGAAAGAAGCAGAAGTATAAAAATTGAAATGAAGCTGATACCCAACCTTATGGCCACATGAGATTATTGGAAGATGTCAGTGGCAAATTAAGGTCGCCTGGGGCCTCTTGGTAGTATCCATTGGATGCTAATGAATAATCCGCCAATGTTGGAAATACATAACAAGGAATAACTTAACAAAGGAAGCACAGCAACATGCGAAATACATTATAACCTGAAAATGCCAATAGTAGTATGATATCTAACCTAACCTCCTCTTCTCCCAGAAATATCAAACATTAAATCACTTTCTCAGAACCTGGGAAATTGAATTAGTCTTTAGTAATATATACTCTTTCCCGGATTAAGTTCAATAATAAGTTCAAGTTTAAATCTTTTATTTGAAAAAATACAATATAAACAAAAGTATTTATTTAAATAAAACGATAAAACTAATAACAAATGTTTAAATTCTTAGAAGTTATTAAAAACAAAGGAATGTAAGTGTCAAAATCAACATTTATTTTGACACTAATAAAAAAAACTTAATCTAACTGCTGTGAAGTGATACCTAACCTATCTATAACCTCCTGAGGCATACAGAATGTAGCATTAACCAATTTAATAGTCTCCCCTGCTTCCTGTTTATAACCTAACAAAGATAACGCAGCAATGCCAAATAACGTATGAAAAGGATCGGGCATATCTCCAGGTCTGTCAGCAAACCCACCCGTTTCTACATCCTGACAGGCTAAAATATATTCCACCAGTTTATCCTTATCAATCCAATGTAGACGACCCAACATAACCAAACTTGAAAGCACCCACCATGAATAGCAAACGTCAGGCAGTTTCTCCGGCCTTCCATTTAAACCACCAGAGGGCAGTTGTCTTTCGCATAACCACCACGTTAAGGCCTCCCGATCAACAAGATCCAAATTACCCGTCACTGACAGGAAGCCAACACAACAATAAATCAATCCAGCATGGCTTTCTGACAGTGGGCGACTTCCAAAACCTCCATCGAAGTTCATGCAAGACTTAACAAACTCCTTGGCTGTTTTTAAGTTGATGGCATCAAGTCTCCCAAGGAGGGATAACGCCAAAACAGCACAGAAGGAGAAACGTGTGTCTACTTCACCCCATTTGTCACCGAAGAAGGAGCCATCTTCTTGCTGAAGGGACTGAATATATCTAACTACACCTTCCACATCAATTGCATCCATCCGATTGTATATTGCAAGGATTTGCACAGCACTCAACGTATATAACATGTGAGGGTCATGTTCAATAGATGCACTAATACCTCCCGTCTTCTTATCCTGACATTTCTGAATGAATTTGATGATGTCCTCTTGAGGCAGGACATCTCCAGCGTTGAGTAGGTCCACTGCAGTTAGACCCCAATACATTCCTGACATTTTGAGGTAGTCAGTCATGCCGGTTTCATAACTATCTTCGTTTTTCGCATAGAGTTTGATGAAGTTGATGTGTTTTTCACCAAACAATTGAGTTGGTTTATCTCTAGGAAGTTGTACATCTTTTAATGGAGTCGCCATTGTATTTCTAGAACTGAATATAATCAGAGACACTGATTTACTGATTATCACAAACAACATTTGATTCCTACCGAAAAGTACCAGTTCCTGCGGTATATCTATGTATATATACAAACAAAATTTTAGGGTTATAGAAATTATAGATTTCTTATAGTAGATTTAATTTATATACCTCCCACAAAGCGGTTAACGACGACACGGGTTCCATGGTGTAATGGTTAGCACTCTGGACTCTGAATCCAGCGATCCGAGTTCAAATCTCGGTGGAACCTTGCTTTTTCCACTTTTTAATCATACACCGAAAATGACTCTATTGCTACTAATGCATATGCTTATTAAAGTGTGTCATTGTAATCTTTTATGTTTAATTTTTTATTATAGAATAAGAAGTTTTTTATTTTATAAAAATATGTTAAATACTTGTTCATAAACATGCCTAACATGTGCCCGGGTAGCTCAGTCGGTAGAGCATTGGACTTTTAATCCAAGGGTCCAGGGTTCAAGTCCCTGCTCGGGCGGTCCTTTTTTTATTTTGTTTTCCACTAGTTACATTTATTATAAAGAGTGATTAAAAGCCACTATCCATTGTCTGTGGTTTTTTTAATCTTGTTTTTATTCACTTTTAGCATGTCTATGTATAGATAATTGACTTATTTTTATGGTGCCAGTTGTATGTACTTCTACGCTTCAAGGAAAACAGAAATATCGATTCACACAAAGGATTTACGTGACCTCACACAGAAAATATTCAAGGTCTATCGTTATTTAATTAAGTGATTTTCGTGTTTCATTATTTCATTCTACCAAAACCAAGCAAACAACACGTTGTTTACTCGTTCTACACCTAAATATAAGCAACGTTGAGCTGATAAGCGATAAACAGGTAAATTATATTAATATTCTTCAGATAATAAGCATAAAGATATAGTTTGATGTTTTCATTAATTATATTAGATTAGATAACCTTCTTTTGTTTTCCATTAGTCATAAGTTGTGCAGTGTGTGTTGTCTAACTTAAAATCAGTGGTGTACATCTGACATCCGGTAATCTAGCATCAAAATCAACGCGAAATCACGCTCTAATCGCCGTTATCACCGTGATTATTGTATACCTACTCTGCGAATCGACATCACTCTGAATGCATATCATCGGCACGCATCTGTTAATCCCCACACTGTGTCGACAACGCCTGAAAAACACATTCATCCTGTAAGCGTTTCGAGGTTACCCAGCTACAAAATCGTCTACTCCACTGTACATTCCAACGAAATCCACATCGAATCAAAGTTATTCGAACTGTTTGCAGGGCCCTAGGCGTTGTCAGCAGGCAAGCGTACAATTTTGGTACACCCCTGACGCAAAACACGCGCTGCAAAATGGGCGACGCAATCGTGCAGCGCATCGACAACATCATCAAGAGTGATGAAGACAAACGTGCGTATCGGGGGTTGGTGCTCAGCAACAAGATGAAGGTTTTGCTTGTGAGTGATACGACGACGGATAAGAGTGCCGCAGCAATGGATATTAATGTAGGCAAGTAGATGCCTTTTGTTTTGTGGCAGTTTCTAAGAGTTTTCTTCGACTATTGTAGGATACCTGAGTGATCCCGATCATCTGCCTGGATTGGCACATTTCTGTGAGCATATGTTGTTTTTGGGAACGGAGAAGTATCCGAATGAGAATGACTATATGAAGTTCACGAGTAAGCACGGTGGCGGCTCCAATGCGACAACGTTCCCTGATCATACGAATTATTACTTCGATATCTTGCCAGAACATTTACATGATGCTCTTGACAGGTGAGTGCAATACGTTTCACGCACCCATACAAATTTCCACACGAACACTCACATTTTCCATACCCACTAATTTTCCACACACGACATACATTCATTCACTTTACACACCGCTAGATGGCATATTTCACGTTGTGTCCCCTTAAGAAATGGCAATAAACGATTTCATTTTTAAAAATCAGATTTGCACAGTTCTTTCTCCATCCATTATTCACGGAAACCGCAACGGAACGCGAACTGAACGCCGTTAACTCGGAGCACGAGAAGAACGTCTCCAGTGACAGTTGGCGGCTGTTCCAGTTGGATCGGCACGCCGCGAATCCGTCGCATCCGTTCCACAAGTTTGGCACCGGGAACAAGATGACTCTGGACACGCTGCCCAAAGAGCGTGGCGTAGACGTGCGCGACGAGCTGTTGCGCTTCCACGACCAGTGGTACTCTGCGAACATTATGAGTCTGGCGGTATTGGGCAAGGAGTCGCTCGATGATTTAGAGGCAATGGTCGTCGAACTGTTCGCGGGCGTATCGAACAAAAACGTAACGGCGCCCCACTGGCCCGATCATCCGTTCGGCGAGGAGCAGATGCGCACGTGCACACACGTGGTACCCGTCAAGGATATACGCAATCTGAATGTGATCTTTCCATGTCCAGATTTGATTGAATTCTACGAGTCGGCGGTGAGTGAGATTTCGTTTTTTATTAAAAGTATTGGGGTATTGCTTCAGAATGTTAGTTGCTTATATACATTTTACACACTCACATTCACTCCGTACCAAATTATTCACACATACATACACACACAAACTTTTAGTTTACACTCTTACTTTCCACATACTTCACAAGTTCACATGTACGCTCGTTCATACCACACTTTCAACACTCCACAGAAAAGTAGGCAACAAAAATTCACATACAAAACGCATTTAATTTATTATACCTTAACATTCGCCATGATAAGGTAAATATTGTCTACATAACTTTGATTTACATTGGCATAAAATGCGATTTTCAGAGATTTGAGAGTCTGCTTGCGTTCCTCCATAATCGAAACTAATTTCTTCACCAATTTCTATATCCTTTTGAGCAAAGATACAAAGTTTTGGATAAATACTATCGCTTCTAATAGGTATTAAATGACAATTTGGTTCGCAACTATGGTTTATATATCGCCCAATATTGCCCACAACAGTGGGATCGATTATTGTTAAAATTTCTTCTTTCTTTTCAACTGGCTTAAATTTGGTTTCTCGTAACCAGAAAATGTAGTTTGGAATATTTCGTTCCCTATAAGATTTAAATCTTTCCCTGGCTTCTTCTTCAGATATAATTTCGCCGGCATATTCACACAGAAAACTTCCTTTCTTTATATTTGAAGTCGCAAACAATCCGCGATTTTTCCCCACAGTTGCTTTAACCTCTAAATGTTGATTAGGTCCTTTTGAGGTTATGGAATTGAAGCAAGTAGGTGGGCATTTACACTGGTAATAACATTCAAAAGCTAGTTTATCATTGTATTTGACTAGCAAACCTTCGATGGAAAATTGCACACCATTATTTTTAAGACACAGGCAGGTTTCTGCACAGTTTTCATGGCAGTCGCAGTGATCAATCAAGCCTTGATCACTTTCTTCGATTGTGATTTGATTGGTGGTAGTATAAATTATGCTCGGGTCTAATTTATGTATCATATCGACATACTTATCGTCCGGATCCATGATTTTTTGTTTGATTACAGCCCGGTGATTATGTCAGTAACCTGGTTGGTCATGAAGGTCCCGGCAGTATACTCAGTCTACTGAAGGAGAAAGGATGGTCGAACAAGTTGTTTGCTGGTTACAAGGAGCCGCATAGGGGGACGGGTTTCTTTGGCGTATCGGTGGACCTCACGGAAGAGGGCCTGAAGCATACGGATGAAATTATCACGATGATTTTCCAAGTGAGTTTTGTATGATTTTAAACTAACCTAGAATTCTCGTCAGCTGTTCACATTTGACAGCATTTTATCAATGACATTTCAAGGTTAATGCTTTTATTAAGGTTAAATTATAATTTATTATATATTTAGTTAGATTCGTTTTATTAATTGAGCAAAAATAATGACTTATCTAACAAATTCAAATTAATTTAAAAATAGGACAAGGTTGATATCTTAAAATGCCTATATTAAAACGAACCTTGTTGGTGGTTAATTTTTTTTAAACTGAATATGTTAATTTATAGTCTTTAATCCATACATATAGTTTATATGCCACAAATATTCACATAGTCGTTTTACAAAGTATCGCCTTGTCTCCAGTATTTCAACCTGCTGAAAGAAACGCCACCAAAACGATCCTACCACGACGAACAACACGACATCGGCGTAATGTCCTTCCGATTCAAAGACAAAGAATCCCCACGATCGTACATCGAAAGTCTTACCCACAAAATCCAAGAGTTTCCCTTCGAACATGTCCTCTGCAATAATTACCTCCTTACCGACTGGCGTCCGGAAATGATTACGAAAATCCTTGACGAATGCACGCCGGATAAGATTCGCATTGCAATTATTGCGAAGAAGTTTGAGGGCACCACCGATCAAAATGAGCCGTGGTATAACACACCTTATAAATTGTTTAAAATCCCTGATGAGACTCTGAACCGTTGGCGGAACGCAGGTCTCTGTCCAGAATTGCATTTGCCACATAAAAACGACTTCATTCCGGAGTCTTTTGAGCTATATCCGGCTGATAAAGATGTAAGTTGTAGGTTAAAATTCATAAACTTCTTGAAACATAACTACATGCGCTATTTTTTATTTAGATTAGTGAACACCCGACGATTATCAACGACACAGCCATCACCCGCGTTTGGTTTAAGCAGGATGATAAGTATTTACTGCCGAAGGCTAACCTCATCTTTGACTTTGTCAGTCCACTGGCATATTTGGATCCGCTCAACTGTAATTTGACTCATATGTTTACACAATTGTTGAGGGACTCTTTGAATCAGTATGCGTACGCTGCCGAATTGGCCGGTCTTAATTGGGAGTTAAGTAATACGAAATATGGACTTATTGTAAGTATAACCTCTACTTGTAGTTGACATATGAAAATTAACCTTAAATTTTGGTGTAGCTTTCCGTTGGAGGATTTAGCCATAAACAGCATTTGTTACTGGATAAGATTATGGAGAGTTTATGCCAGTTTAAGCTTGACCCAAAGAGGTTCGAGATTTACAAGGAAAATGTAAGGTTAAAAATGTTTTGCAATCTTGTTCAGATTGACAAAGTTGGTTATAAAGAATGAAGTGAAGAATAATTGTATTCTTTTTATAGTATATAAGAGCGTTGAAAAATTTCACCGCCGAACAACCCTATCAGCATGCGGTCTACTATCTGGCTGTTCTTCTCACGGAGCATTCTTGGACTAAACAGGAGTTGCTTGCTACAATGGACCGTAAGTATCTTTATTTGACTTGTTAAGGATATTTCTAAAAAGTGTTTTGTGTTTGGCCATTGAAGTACTGATGGCGCTGCTGCGATTATCTCAAATTATTAGCCGTAGTCGAAAAAATTAGCTTCAGCGATGTTCGAGGTGGTATTCGC
>WSZQ02090412.1:15105-28476 GCA_019419845.2 Weissflogia rhopalogaster | reverse complement strand
AATTATTTCTTCTCGTTTAATTAGAGGTAACCATCGACAGACTCGAGGCATTCATCCCACAAATTCTTAGCAAGATGCACATCGAGTGTTTTGTGCACGGCAACGCCAACCAACAGAAGGCGCTCGATTTGGTCGGCATCGTCGAGGGTCGGCTTAACGATGTCGTGCGAATGTCGCCTCTACTACCCCGTCAATTGCTACTGAATCGCGAGTTGAAGCTCGAGGATGGTTGTAATTATCTGTATGGCGTGCAGAATGATATACACAAGTCATCGTGCGTCGAGATCTATTATCAGTGCGGGTTACAGACGAAACAGACGAATGTGCTCCTGGAATTATTCACCCACATTATCCAAGAACCGTGTTTTAATGAACTGCGTACCAAGCAACAGCTAGGATATATTGTGTTTACCGGCGCGCGGAAATCAAATGGTGTGCAGGGATTGAGAATTATCGTTCAATCGGATCGACATCCAGAGTATGTTGATGAGAGGATTGAAGAATTTTTGAAGAATATGTTGGTAAGTAAACATATCTTGTAATTACTATGTTTTTAATGTTATTTGCCGAGATACTTTGATCAATATTTTCAAGATTTCAGAATTTTATTTTTCGATCCTTACAATTTGAAAAACTATCGGTCCTCTTAAATTTTCAAGTTTTTGGGGTTTATCATATATCAAATTTAAAATATTTCAATTTTTTTAACGTATAGAAACATGTAGAAGAAATGCCAGATGCAGATTTCCAACGACACAAAGATTCCCTAGCCGCACAACGCCTCGAGAAACCCAAGCAACTCTCACTACAGTCCTATATCTTTTGGTCGGAAATCACCTCACAGCAATACCACTTTGACCGAGCCAACATCGAGGTCGAATATTTGCGTACCGTTACCAAGGCCGATATTATCGAGTTTTATAAACAGTTGCTAGCGGCCGACGCCCAACAACGGCATAAGATCGCCGTCCACGTGCTGTCAACGGCACCAGGTGGTGCTGGCGCCGAACAACCTGACGCAAGCGCCATCAACGGTAATGTCGATAGCAAAACGACGACACCAGATGCCGCCAACGCAGCTACTCCAGTGAACAGCATTCAAGACGTAACCGTGTTTAAGAGTGCACATGGTATGCATCCGCTCGTGCAGCCGTACATGAACATTACGCGCAAGGGCAACAAGTGCAAATTATAACGCGTTGTATGCCGTGGTTTGGAATTGGAACTTGAAGGTCAATTCACTCAATTTGCAACGAAGTTTTCTTCACCGAGTACAACTAATTTGAATGAGGGTTTAACGCATTGCATTTGCTTACTTAGAAATGAAAATATACTGTTTTAACGTACTTTTTGAAAGTCACTTTTTAAGCTACATTCTAGTCGTGAAAATGTAGGTAATATTCTAGACGAATTTATACCGATTGGTAAGGAATGCACAGGTACTGCACGCTTATTATACACTAATGATGTGTGTAATGTATAATAAATAATTAAAAATGAAGGGTTATTAACAACTATGTATATGCGGCTCTATAAAAAATGACTAGAAATGAATTCGTAAAATGTCGGTATTTAACAGCGTATTAAGATTTTAATAAGTTGAAACTGTTTGAAATAAAAATAATAAACAATGATTGTAAGATGTTTGATAAATTTCCAGAAGTGGTGAAAATTTTATATTAATACACTAAACATACAGTATTTGACCAGTAAATGAGAACAATTTCATTCGTTGTATGAATAGGCATTGTTCATAAAGTGATTCATGCTCGACATTTTCATGTATTTAATTTTAATTTATATTTCCTTGATAATAAGTGGTTATTCGATGATTTATATAATAGCTTGTTGTGGAGTAAGTAAATGGAAGATAGTTGATTTTAAATTGCATAGATAGCGCTGTAAAAGCAAATATGATAGACGAAATGTAATGGCCCTTATATTATAGCCTTCTGGATCCCCTTTATGAGCTTCAAAAGTGTTAAAATTAGAGTTATTCAAAACTAAGTTTTTTAACTATTGGTTGTAAATGATTGTCTTACAATTGAATTGTATTTAAAAATTGTTTGGAAGTTTAAATTCTAAGATTTTGTTGCATTATATAATTTGTAATGCATGTAAGCAATACATAGACGAGAACATTATATTGATCAGATTTACAAACATTTATTTAATTTACTTCATTTGTTTTCGAAGAAATTTAAATTAATATGCGTTTTTAACGAAAAACGTCAATATTGGCCCATGTATTGATATGTCAGTGGTAATAATAGTAACACATCGGCCAAGATCTACCTTTTTGTTCAGGCAGCTTATATATCTATGCGACACGACAGTACGCTAGCTTGCAAATGTATAAAACTCATAAAATAACAAAAATTGATTTATTACTATAATTGGAAGTGTAAAAAATACTAAAGTGATCCATATGATGGCGTTAAAGGTTAAAATTACAAAATTGAAAAAAACAATACCATTATATAAATTAATAATATTAATTTTAAAAGCTAAAACAATGTAAAATATGTTACTCTATCACTAACTTAATGTAAATAATATCTTCGTGCTTAAACTGTCGGAATCTTCGCAAGGTGGCACTGTAGTCATTGACGACATCTAGACGTAAATCCCTACTTCCACCACGACCAAGTACGAAAATCGCATAACTCACCTCCTCCTCGTGATCTTTATTCAGCAAATGAATGCCAACCACACTATCCACAATGGTAAGTCTTAGATAATAGTTCTTTTCTGAAATATTGCAATTTTATGATTTTGATGTTAAACTATAAAAGGTTAGTTTCAATTTTAAGGTTACCTTGAAATGTGATGATAGGACTTTTTAAACTCACGCCTTTGTACAAATACTGCTCGACATTGTTTAAAGTCCAATAGTACGAGTATCTTCCTTCGTGTTTTGCAAAATGAGTAGGTGGCTGATAAACTTCGTGGTTTATCACATCCTTATTGGTAACAGCAAAAAGGTTAAGGAGATTTTTGCGTTTATTGCGTGTTGCAGTTGGTCTGCTGCCACCTTGCGGTGATATTGTTAGAACATCTTTCAAAGATTGTATCTCACGCAAGATGGCACTTATTGAACGTTTGAGTTCTTTAGATGTGCATACACCTCGCAATTCTCGTGTAATGGTTGCATTCGCTGTGGCTTGCAACTCTTCCGTAGCGATTTTACAATAAGTGTGTTGTGTTTCTTCAGCTGGTTCGAAATCATCTAAAGTAGGCAAAAAGTAAGGTTGTGAACATAAAAGTAAGGTTATGTATATAAAAGTAAGGTTAAGTAAATAAAAGTAACCTTACGTAGATAGAAGTAAGGTTAAATGTTTAAAAGTAACTTAAGGTTATTTATACATCGATATAACCTCAAATACCTAGTGTAGAGTTTAGATGGTTGTCTAGTTGACTTGAAGATATTGTATTAATACAGGCCAGCGATATTAAAAGCACCAAACTCTTTCGAATCATTTTAAACGTCTTTTATTTTTTAAATAATTCAATAGAAGCGACTTACTAACATAGAAATATTGAAATGTGAGGTTATGCAGATGCAACTTATTTATATTTCATTTTACAAACAGGGCACGGCGCATTAATTTATGCGCTCGTAAAATTCATCAAAGTGTCCAAATGATCGGCGCTTACGCAATCTCGGCCCCGAAAATAGGCATTAGACCATTAGGTTCATTTCGAATTGAATGACGATCAATAAGTAGGTTGTGACAGTGCCAGCCAGCTGCGAATATAGGTGAGGTTAGGTTCGGCGTGACGTCAGATGGCTTTGACTTACATTTGAGAGCAGCGAACCGTCGACTGGATAACCGGGGCATAACTCAAAGTCGGTGTCTACATGCATAGATTGGTATGCAAACATCATCTAATCAATAAATAAAATAATAATGAAATGTTAATAATGAAATGTTTTTCATATTAGTATATAATTGTATATTGTATAAAGAGCTTTTTATAAGCTAGTAGACGCTTCCTCTACGTTGCGGGGATGTAGCTCAGTGGTAGAGCGTTCGCTTTGCATGTGAAAGGCCCCGGGTTCGATCCCCGGCATCTCCAATTACTTTTATTTCTAAATGTCTTTTCTTTTTATAAAATTATTTTTTTACAACTTACCCGAGACGTATTATCAAAATTTAAATGCAAATGTTTTTAAAAGCTTCAAAATTGTTTGTAATAGTTGTATATAAGAGACGTTTGCTTGGTTGCATATATTTGAGGACAGTTTGTTGTTTTGAAGTTAGGCCCATTGTTGCTGGGGTGAAATTATTGCGATAGCCATGAAAATTGTTTTCCCGATTGATGGCACTAACGGCTTGCTGTCAAAGTGTGGAAAACCTAGGAGAGGCCCAGGTGTCCGGGGCAGCGCGTTTGTAGTTTCTCGATGGAAACGACGGCTGATACAAATCTGACGAATGGCGATAGCCATAACCATGTGACTGACGCCGTAGTTGATGGTACCGAGACAACGACCGAGTCAAGTTTCGACGAAGCTCCGAATGACGTCGGCGATGAGCAGTTTTATGTATCTTATAACGACGAGGCAACAGAAGGGACGGCTCAACCCTTGAATCTATCTGCATCCTCGACAATATGTGGATACCAAACAGAAGGAACACCACCCGAACCTGGATTACCGATGGACCCGGACTTAAGACGAACAATTGACGCACGGACCTTTAGAGAGCTAGGCAATATGTCGCCGTACCTTCTGCACATGTCCGGCGGGCAACACATGCATGGCTATCAGAATATAAGCCCACAAAATGGCGATCCTCGCAGTAGTGGCAGCAGCGAAGAAGGTGACTCTTGCCATAATAGTGAAATGAACGAACCACCGGTTGAAGGTGTCGAAGGTGTGGTTGATGTCCACTATAATGGGCTGGATCTATCTGCAATGAGCAATGAAACTGAAGTTATGCGGGCGGCACGTGCCCTTTTCTCAAAGCGCACACGCACCCTCTATCATTGGATATATCCAGAAACCCCTAAAATACAACTCAAGGCTGTCGTAAGCAAAGCATGGGATTCCATGCTCAATACAGAGAAGCAGTTCTACGTTTCGCAGGTTCTTGGGAAGTTTGGCTGTTTACAATCACAACTGATGATCAACCCCCAGTTAGGTTCGTTTGCCACGCCGCCGCCGACGCAGGAACGTCGAACACATGTTCAGCAGATCCAACAAGCGCATCGATTGTATATGGAGGAGGCGCAACGGGCAAATGCGGCGTTGGCTCCTCCCCCTGAGTATGCCCATATGCACACACAGTTCTATAATGCGTCGTTAGGCCCGGGACCAATAAGACGGCGTCGGGGTCGGCCGAGAAGTGCGACAACACCGGCAACCTTGCATCAAAGATATGGCGATTTGCCCTCCATCTATGTCCAGCGACTGCAAGCCGTAAAGCGATTGGCTGACGGCGATATCCCTATGCCAATGTTGCGCCGCTGTGAGATGGACGTGCATGAATGTGAGGCCGTTCCAGTGGGCGGGGACCTAGCCAGCCACGCCCACAACCGTACATCTTCTGCAACAATGACTGAGAATGAATTTACTGACGATCCGGAACTTCGCCATGAGTTTGAAAAATTTGAATGGACTCTGCATATGGTGGATTAGGGAGAGAGATAGAGAAGAAAAAGTTTGACGAAGGGCATTTACACCCATTCATAATAATAATATCTATTTAATTATTACTATTACATACATGGTGTTCGCTTATTTTATAAATACTCATAACACATTAAAAAAAACTGTAAAAATTGTTTTAAAAAACAGTTAGATCTTTTGGTTCCGAGAGAGAGAGAGAGAAGGGTTAAAAATCATGTCTACTGGCACACGAGAAGAAACGACGAGAACTGGAATTGAAAGGAGAGGAGCTAACAATAAGAGCATAAATAAATTAGTTTCTTGGTCGGTTGTTCTGGTTTTTGTTCGGCACTGGGATGGCGCCAGGAGGCAGTTGGAAGTTGGGCGAGTCACCACCGCCGAGGTTGTTGCCTCCGCCATTTTTCGGTCGTTGGGGCAGATTCGGAACGTTTTCTTCCTCGTCCTCGAGTGCCAGTTGGGGAGCGATTGTTGATGGCACATCGCAGTCTTCAGTAGGAGGGACCACGCAGCGTAAGGAACGTCTGTCGAAGACAAGCATAGCTGGACAACGCTGGAGGCGGGGATAACCACCCTGGCACTGCCAGTAACGGTTGCAGGACTTGCCCAAAGCAACATTACCATTTGCGTCATCATTACACAGGGCTGGGCAAAGAAATACAACTGATTAGGAATGGCTGATGTTGTGGGTAGAGGAAGACTTACGATGTTTCTGACAACCATCAACGTTCTCGGGCCAATCACAGGAGTGCGAACGCTCGTTGTACAGCAGACCACCAATGCACAGCTGCTCGGTAGCGGTACCGTTCCAACAAGTCCAGTACCGAGTACAGGACGTCTCATGTCCGAAAATGCCGTACAGCCAATCGCAGTGTTCCGTACCGATAGGCGAATCTAGAAATACATGGGTTTACTTTGTGCAAGGTTATTAGATAGACGGATACATACTGGCCTGCTGTTTGTTGTCGCAATAGGCGGTGGACCGCCATGGATAGTCGCAACCCTCGGTCACTCCTCGGTTCTTTCCAGCGAAGACCAAACCATTGGGACAGTCGTAGAGTTCAGCCTGCCCGTTGACGCACTCCCAGTAGCGATCGCAATAGGTGGCATCACCTACCACACGCGACTTTGACTGGCAAGGGTCTTCCTGATTCGACTTGGCTTGTTGTGCAGATGCTGCACCTGCCATAAAAAACAACTTTGATAAAAATATTCTAGACAGATGAGAAAGGGTCCATGTTGGCCGTTCCTGCAAAATGTTATTGCAGGAAAATTTCACTGCTTATTCTTTTTGTAAATGGAAGAGTGAAATGGAGAATGTTGAATCGACTTTCTAGTGAACCGAAATCCTAGTGTTCGGCCGGTCCTGTCCATTGTTGTTCCCTACCGTCGCGTTGGAGTCATGATGCGCGGGCGTGACCTATTACGTCCCCACCTCATCGCACGCACCATTATGCGCCAACGCGGAATCCTGATCCTTTCTTGTCGAGGTTTTCGTGAAACTCATATGTGCGACCTTGCGCTGCGAGCCGCGTGGCTAACCTACGTTATCTATTGACACCGGCGTCCCTGTTCCAGGTTTCGGAATTGTTTCTTCAAGTCTACAAGTTTTGTCTAACGTTTCTTGTTTTCATTGTTGTTACACAATAAAGATTTGTTAAAACTCGGCATCTGTCGCTCTTTTTCTGTGCCCCGAACCCCGTTAACGGTTTGTTCCGTTACACTAGGCAGGGTTAAAAGTAAATTGGGACGAACATCTTGCAAATGTTAATTCTATGGAGCTTTATCACGTTAGGATTTATCTATTAGTTGAAATTTTAAGATACGACAGAATAAGAGTCTCTGATTGTGAGTACTTTAAGTTTGAGGATATTCCTTAATATTGTATATTAAGGGAATCATCCTTCTATCCGGATCTATGCGGAGGCCTTGAACTGATACCAAGTCTTCATCAGAGAAGAATAATGCAGTAGAAGGATAGGACTAGGTCTAGAAGTAGAAGTAGTTTGTGGCGTTCCAGACCACAAATTAACATGTATTAGATTTTGTATTTCTTCAAGGTTTCTTCCCCTGTATATTCTCACAATTTCAACTCTGCAAATATTTCGAACCTACACATCTGTTTCCACTCTTTGCATGCATTACAAGCGCAGATACATCTTCTCTTCGATCCTAGCGCTCTTTCTCTGTCTTATACTATCGCTCTTTCTTTGATGCACCCTCGAGGTCTCGCGCAACATCGCTGTTCCCTTCGTCTTTCCATTGTTAAATATTTTTCTTACTTGTGTGATAAATAAACTATTCGTCATTCCTAAACAATTGCATCATTACTCACAATCAACGGCACACCGCACCCCACAAGTTCATCACGACATTTGCAATACTTTCTATACCAGTTCTTGCAGCATTTCATCATCCCGTGATAGCCACATTTCTAGATAACCGCAGATAAAGGGATAATCCTCAATATTTGATAAAAATATTAAATAAATCTCAATATTTGATTACTATTATATAGTCTTGTTTGAACAACCCCAGACTAGCTAGCATTTAGCACAATTAATGAATTTACTTAAGTATTAAAAAAAATAATTAATTGAAATTGAAATTTAACACGAAAAGAGAAAATTTGAAGCCCCCCGACCTGGTTTGAACCGGCGATACGTCAATATCAGCTAGTCTGGGGTCGTTCAAACAAGACTGTTTGATTGTAGTTGTGTGAATGAGTTAGGAAAAATCATTACTAAGTACTTGCTCTCAAATATGTAAATTCAAAACTTCACACTAAATTGCCAATTTCAATATAACATATATTAAATAAATTCTTAGAACCTCTACCGATTAACAGGCCATAGGATTTCTTCAAACAACCCAAGAACAGCTCAACCCAACCCGTTTAAAATAAAAGTGAAAATTTAACGCCCACATGTGTTACAAACATTTATGTAAGAACCACTCCTCACACACAAGTTGTTACAAAATCAAATTCTTCATTATTTTAAAATAAACAAATAAATTGCCAAACAACTTGAAAAACTGAGATAAAAACAGTTATAAACAAGCCGTAACCTTTTAAAAAAAAATTTTAAAACAAAAAAAAATTATCATTCAACAGACAAACGAGTAGCGGTATAATTAAAATTTAAGACACGTTATGTCTATCTACGGAACCGGACTCAAATTTTACCTTAAGTAGACTCAAGTTAAGTCGTAAGACTGGGAAAATTGCATTTAGTATGCTTCCCACGACGAGCACAAACACTTCGAAAGTTCACGGCCACATTCGCTCGAAATATGCATTCAATAGAAATAGAAGCCAGTTATTAAATGATTTTGCGAATCGGTTGCAAAGCTAATCGTGCACATCGTTGTAAACCTCAACGCATGTTTAATGATCTACATCTGAATTAGTAAAATTATTTGCAAATGCTGATAAAACTACTTTTTAATGAGGATTAAATTACGACTTTCTCTTCTCTTGTTAGTTCAACAATTACCAGGCTTTAATCAGCGTTAATCGCTTTTATGTTCTTCCTGCACCCAACAGTCCTCTATCAATAAATTAAGTTGTGTTTTGATTTTTTTTACTGGGAATTGTTTCAATGTCAGAGGATCTGAATAGAAACAAAAAGGAGTTGCTTGATGTAATAGTTCTCAGCGATTCACTTTTTTGTATCCCAAGGTTGATCATGTTTAAATGTTTAGATTGATGATTTTCATCAATATTCGGTGTGCAAATGCGAAATTCTCGTAATTTTGAATGTGCTCTGAATGTGGCAATCCTACGGGTACGACTAACACCGGACGATTCTATGTTGCAACGGATGGAGAGTGATCTCAAGGCGCAACTGCGAAAAAAGCGAGCATAAATTAGAGCAGAGAGCATATAAATTCGAGCTAAGCATTCCGCGAAGTTCGAAGTGAACGCAGATCGAACTTCGAACTGATGCAACTACCGCTCGTTTAATGATTTACAAATCCTTGAATCGTCTTGTTTGCCGCGACGATACTGTGCTAAACGGTTGTTATTAATGTCAAGA
This sequence comes from Weissflogia rhopalogaster, assembly GCA_019419845.2. Taxonomy (NCBI): domain Eukaryota; kingdom Metazoa; phylum Arthropoda; class Insecta; order Coleoptera; family Staphylinidae; genus Weissflogia; species Weissflogia rhopalogaster. The sequence continues at coordinate 18,807 of WSZQ02090412.1, read as the reverse complement.
CAATTTTGTTCTACTCTGTTTTTTTCCTCTATTAATTTCATTTCGTTTATAATTTCGTATTTATAATTGGTTTTATATGGCTTTGTAGATTTAGCTTTGAATGGTTTTCGAATTTGTCTAATTTAGGATTAAGTTAGTATGAAGAGGTTATGTTCTTTCTGTTGGAATATTTCCTTGGATTTAGTTTAGTTGGGATATGTTGGAGATTGAAAATGATTGATTAAATCCAACGTGTTGTTACGTTTAGTGTTGTGTTGTTAGCTGATAGTGGAATAAGTGAGAGTTTTTCGTTGACTGTGTGTGAGAGCCTGAAGTGCCTGGTGGAAAGCACTTTCTCCGCTCAGCACGCGCGAAGAAGACTAGAGCGCCGGAGCTTAGCATCCGATCAGCTTTCTACTCTTTGCAGCTCCGAAAACTAGTAACAATGCTATTTTGACCTTTTTAACCTTTTACGTTTATTGCCTTCGTTTTTCTCTGCTGGAAGTTTCGATTTATAGACCTTGAATTTTTTTGTACCATGGATAATTTTTGTACCATGGGTTAAGGCAACCTGGTTGGTTTTAAAGTGAATAAGACGATCTAAATAAGTTTGAACTGGCTTACAAATAGACTCAACGAAATAAATGAAGACTAATTTGAAGAGGTTAGGTTTTTAAGATTCTTTAGTTTAATTTGAAATGATCTCATTTTCATTATATATTAGGTTGCTTTTAACTGATGGTGAGTAAAATTAACTTGCACAGGGTTAAGACTCCTTAGTATACCTGAATAGGTTTGGTTTTTTGATACAGTTTTAGTAAGTTCTTTAAAACAGTTGAACCGACTTTTCAAGGATCCTGCAAAACGTACAAACCTGGCTTCCCCGAATTTGTTTTCAGGTATGTTGCTCTCCCTTGTTGCATTAAATTGACCTGTTTTTAATGAAAACCAGTTGGGACTATATTACTTTTTAGGTCATGCTAAAATATTATTCTACTCATGTTGTATAATGCAATCATTTCAGTATTATTTCTGATTAAGAAATTATTATTTTCACACATAATAGTTGTAGAAAAAGTATAGTGTACGATTCGTATGCTTTTGTGCAATATACTAGATACTTATTTTTGTAATCATGTCTTATGAGTTTGTCCTATGATGAGTCATGTCTCTCACCATTAATTGTTGATGTCATATAAATAATCAGATTAAAAACACTTAAACTGGATAATTTTTAAGTATATTCAGCTAATTGTATCATTATTGTGTAGTGAAATTGTGTTTGTTGTGTTATGTTCTGTATATTTTGGTGTTTTATGTTCACTTAAAACTCCATAATTCCCCTGAATTCTTCAAATCATGTTTTTGACATCTAAATTTAAAGTAAATTTTATTTTCTCTTGATGTTGTGTTAATTTAGCTCTAACTGAGTAAGATTTCTAAGTATTCCCTTACTGAGTATGATGCCTAAGAAATTAGAATTAAGAAAGAAAGTGGTTAAGTTAAATGAAGGGGTTGAATTCAAAAATTTTATTCGCATAAGTAAAGAACTGCTTAAAACTCAATTCTATACAAAATTATTGTTACAGTTTATGAATAAACTAATAACCTCAAAATACTCTCAAAATAAATAGGTTAGATAAGGTTATAAGTTATAAGTTGAAAATGAAATTTATCGTTCTGAGAATTTACTGCTCGTATTATGCAAGATCGTATTAGAAATGGGCGTTACGCGTGCGCCGGCGGCGGCGTAGAAATCGGAAAAGATGCGTCGCGGCATCTTAAGTCGACTTAAGTTGGGGTCTTCTGACGATTCGCCGACTAACGACGATTTACCGCATGTTATATCATACGGACGCGTGCCATCCGTGATGCTGTGCTCATTGCCATTCCGTCACCTCTTTCGTCGTCTCAATTTGCGTTGCAATTTTTCAACCGTTGCGACATCGTCATAAATTCTGCTCTTTGCACACGATATTTGCATGTTTATTTTAATTTTAATTTCGAAAGGAAGAAATGTACGAAGATTTTATAAGCTGTGAAGTTATAAAAAATATGTAATAAAAAAATATATTACTATGAGGAATAAAAAAATATTCATATTTATGGATTTAGGATTTAAGAAATTATAAAACTTAAAAGAAGGTTCCCTATGAAAGGCTAACACAAAGTATTAAATTGAAAACAAGTGACAAAGTGAATAGAAGCAATAAAGTAAAAAACATAACTAGAGTAAACATGAATAGATAAAACCAGACGAAAATTACATAACTTATATGCGATTACGTGGTCGAAAGTAAAGAGAAAGAGTCGGTGATAAGTTTTGCAGGAAGGAAGACCTGGTGGGGCTCAGCAGAGACAGAAAGAATGAAAGAAAGGGAATGCTCGTGCAAGAAGAAAGTGTTATGAAACACGCCACAGCGACGACCGTATTGGCGATGGCGACGGTGCGCGCTTTTTGAGTAAAAGTGCAATTTGAATAAATCGACTTAGACTTACTCTTTCATACATTGCAAACCAGATGCGTTGCCATGGAATATTTCCATTATTTTATGCTCTTGTAAATGATCTTTACAAATGCTTTCATTTCGAATGAAAGCCTTTCCTTTCGATAATGTAATTAAATTGCAATGAAAGTTAGTTATTCAAATTTTCAATTAGAAATTAGCTTAATTCTCTACGTATCGGACTAAATCTTTTTATGAACTAACGTTGAGAGTCGAACCTTTTTTTTCCAATTTCCTTTTCAATACAGACTTTTCTTAATTATTATCAACTTTTCTTATATACTGTCAAGTTTTGTTAATTACAGCTTAAAATTGGTAAATTAATAATTACATTACCTATAATCAGCAGCAGTCCTAGGCACAGTTCACTTTTGTACATTTTTTTTGTTTTAGGGACCGTGTTCAGAAGGGTGGAGATGGTGTTTGCGTTTTGTTTGTGTCTCTGCACGTCTCGTTAGCCTACGAAGACGACGTCAACGTGGTGGTTTTAAACGCGGCTGGCCTTCGGGTGCATACAAGATGCAAGTTCTTGTAGACGCAACTGTGATGTCGGTGGCTGGTGGCGATGGACTGGCCGTTGGAAGGCACACCGTCGCGCTTTTGACGTCGTCGCCGTCTGAAGAACGAGCACGCGCCACCTATTCCAGTCCTATCCCCATAAGTAACCGCGAATAATACTTGCAATTATCGATGAGAACACGAATCAGTACGTGTTGCTAATCGATTTTTATATATTTATTAGTTTTCTTCTTAGAATTTATAATTTTTATAAATTAACTATTAACGAATTACAAATTAACGAATTGTGAGCAATGGCTAAGAGAGTATGATAGTAGTTATTAGGTATAAAGTACTACTTTTATTATTCCAGAATTTAAAGCCTAGATCTTGTAAATTTTTTCAAAAATTAGGCAGTATGTTTTTTAGGTAGATTCATTACATTTTCGGTATGTTTTAAAGTTTTCGATGTGTTCAATATTTTCAGAGTAGGCTCTTTGAAGTAATCTTTTATGTGTTCGCCACATAGGGCGAATGAACGAAACAATAATAGTCCGAATAGCGCGAGATAAATCGCTTTGTGGAAAAAGATTCCTTGGAAGACCTCATAAGAGATGGAAAGACCACTTAAACTCTGACTGAAGTAGGAACAGAACTAGCGAAAAAACTAGAACTAGAGAAAAAGAACTAGCGTTCGAAACATAGTTGTACAAAATTC